>JAJOOR010086089.1:0-30087 GCA_036250505.1 Solanum acaule | reverse complement strand
ACTGCAGGATTACCCTTCAACTATGGGAAATGTTTCTAAGTAAGAAGGGCCTGAACTGGGTAATGCCAAGGAAAATAGATCAGACTTTGAAGATCTGGAGCAGTTATGCTAACCTGTCAAACCATAAGGATAGGTGGAAAATTATACCAGCTTGCATCTGGTGGGCTGCTTGGACAGAAAGAAACCTCAGGTGCCATCAAAACAAGAGCAACAATATCCAGAAGATGAAGATGAAGTGCTTAGTTTTGTTTCATTTTTGGTGTAAACAGGAGTATAGGGAAGATCTAGAATCAAGTATGGATGTCTTAGGATCATTGTAAATTTTTGTTAAAAGGGTTGAAGATCTTCTAGATACTCCTCCTCAATTGTAATTAGGAAACCTGTAACTTGTTGTGGCAGGTTTCTGTTTTTTGTGGAAATAGAATACAAGTTGTTACCTTCTCAAAAAAAAACAAATGTAATTAACACGAGAACCGATGAGGGACTTCGTGAGATATCTGCAAGTTGATTAGTCGACTTCACAAATTGACAGTCAATCTCAATGTGCTTGTCTTCTCATTAAATACTGGATTTGATGCATAATGTCAGTAAACACAGAGATAAAATTCCAGTGTTGAACTTCCCAAACCAAACCTGCAAAGACTGCTTCAGACCATAGAGTGACTCACATAATTGACATACAAGGCTACTAAACTCTCCCTGAGCAACAAAGTGCTCAAAACCTAGTATAAAGTATATGGATCATTTTGGAATCAATAGATGAGTTGATATTAAACAAGTCACCGAAAAACTGGCTGGAACATGCTCATATGCCGGAGTATTAGATTTGATGGCTAAAAGTGGTCACAATCTAAGAAATAAAATTATATAGGTAGGGTCGGAATGATGTCAGACCCAACTAGAAAATAGAAATTATATAGGATAGTTCGAATTGATGGAACGACCCCATTGAAAAAGAGAAATAATATGGGTAGGGTCGGAATGATGGCACGACCTTAATGAAAAAGAGAAATTATATAGGTAGGATTGGAATGATGGCACAACCCTACGCAAATCAGATTTGAGGAGTCACCGGAAAGACGAATGGGAATACGCAAATCAAATCTGAGGAGTCACTGAAAAGACACACGGTGCTATGCGACTCAGATATGAGAAAGTAGTTCGGAAAAAAACCCACGGTACTACGCAAATTAAATATGAAAAGTAGTCCGGAGAGATGCACGGTGCTACGCAAATAAGATATGCAAAAAAAAGGTAGTCACCAGAAGAATGGCATGGTGCTACACAAATTAAATATGAAAAAGTAGTCATCGAAATGATGGCACGGTGCTACACAAATTAAATATGAAAAAGTAGTCACCGGAATGATGGCACAGTGCTACACAAATTAAATATGAAAAAGTAGTCACCGGAATGATGGCACGGTGCTACACAAATTAGATATAAGAAAGTAGTCACCGGAATGATGGCACGGTGCTACACAAATTAGATATGAGAAAATAGTCACCAGAAAGATACATGGTGACCCAACTTTTGCTAACATAATCATTGGCCGGACGGGCGGCATAGATGAGTAATAGCCGCCCGCCGACAGTGGAAACTCTTTGATTGTTTACCAAGATCGTAGAGGCTCTGATACCATGTGAGAAATATTGGAAAAGAATATTATTGAATTGTTGTTGTGTCTACATTATTACATTGAGACCCTATTTATAGACCTTAGAATACAATCCTTTACCAAGTAGGATACTATTTAGTATTCCTATTCCTATTCTAATAGGATTGTACAAACCTATTCCTATTCTAAAAGGATTGTACAAACCTATTCCTATTCCAATAGGATTGTATAAACCTATTCCTATTCTAACAAGTTCCAAGGTCCATTTTCCTTACATGGTTAGGGTCAGACCATCCCTATTCTTGGTTCACCCAATCTTGCTTCTCATGTAATATTATCCATGCTCTTAGAAAGTCTCACATTGGTTGGGGGAATGGACTGATGTCTCTTCGTAGTGTTGTCTTTTGAGAATTTTTCACCTCACGCTCTAGCTTTTGGAGTTGAGTTAAATCCAAGGTCCATTTTCCATATGATAATTGATAAATCCTTCTATATATGTACTTGTAATTGTTGTATAATGTCTGCGTTTGTGTTGGTGGCTTGACATTGGCTCCTATTTATCATAGGGGAATGTGCTTGTAGCTATCCTCTCGAATTACATGGTGGATATGGATTGGCTACTTTCTGGTGAGTTCTGTCATTTTGCCTTATCTTTAGTTTTTTATTTTGTTAACATTGTCTGTTTCTCCTATTATTTATGTTCTTCGACGTCTTGGATTGTCCAATGAAGCGGTTTCCCAACTTATTTGTTGTTGCCATTGTTTGTTAGATACTCTGTACAAGTTTATTTGCTTTTATGAACTAAGTTAATATTTTTTTCTGTCTGAAGACTGATTTCATGGTCCTTTCTAATGCAGCATGTCCAACTCTAAAACAGATTCCTAATGTTCTCGTCATTCATGGAGAAGGTGATGGTACCATGGAGTACATGAAGGTTAACATTTTTTAAGTTATGAGAATCTGATGTTATTGAAGCTTCTCTAGGATTAAATTTCTACTTCATTGTTTTCTTCCTTTACAGAGAAGCAAGCTTGCGAATTGGATTCTGCACAAACCTTCTTTACCGATTGCATATGGAACACACCATTCAAAAGCCATGCTTCTTGTCTATCCAACAGGAGTTAGAGTTATTGTACATACTGCAAACTTGATCTCTATTGATTGGAATAACAAAAGCCAGGGATTGTGGATGCAAGATTTCCCCTGGAAGGATCAAAACAATTTGGGCAAGGATGGTGGATTTGAAAATGATTTGGTTGATTATCTAAGCGCGTTAAAGGTATAAATGAATTCAAACCCAAAATCAAGAACAACTTTACATTGCATCAAAAGAACTTTTGATGTTTTAAAAATTTATTTAATTTGAATACACCTAAAATATTTTAGTCATCTTCCTCACACTTGATAGAACAATAACATACCTAGTGTAATCCCACAAGTGAGGTCTAGGGAGAGTGGTGTGTATGCAGCCTTACCCCTATCTTGTGAAGGTAGAATGGTTGTTTCCAATGGACTCTCGGTTTAAGTAAAGCATTACAGAAACAATATGAAAATAAAATATAGTGATGAAGAAGCCATGATGAAAATAAAGGAGAAAAGAACAATAGTCACAACAAATAATACCATAAATGGGGACTAGGAACAACAACAACATACCCGGTGAAATCCCACAAGTGAGGTCTGAGGAGGGTAGAATGTACGTAGACCTTACCCATACCTCACAGAGGTAGAGAGGTTGTTTCCGGGGACTAGGAAGCAGTAGGTAATAACAAATTCAAAGACTAAGATAGTATGAGAGTAATAATAATGATCTTGATAAGGAAAACTAGGCAACTCTCGACTACCTACTAATCTTCTACCCTAATCCTCACATATCCTCCTATCTAGGGTCATGTCCTTGATGAGTTGCACGTGTGCCATGTCCTGTCTAATCATCTCTCTCCAATACTTATTCGGGCAACCTCTACCTCTTCTCATACCCGTCATAGCCAACCTCTCACACTTCTTCACTGCCTCAGGACATCTATCCATCTTCTCTTCACATTTCCGAACCATCTCAATCTCGTCCCCCTCATCTTGCCCACAATGTTGGCCACTCCCACCTTGTCTCGAATATCTTCATTCTTAATCTTGTCTCTCCTAGTATGCCCACACATCCATCTAAACATCCTTCTTTATGCTACTTTCATCTTCTAGACGTGTGAGTTCTTGACTGACCAACACTCTGCCCCATACAACATAGCTGGTCTAACAACCTCTTCATAAGACTTACCTTTAAGTCTTGGTGGCACATTCCTTTTACACAAGACACTGGATGCAAGCCTCTGTATCATCCATCCTGCTCCAATTTGATGTGTAATATCATCGTCAATCTCTCCATTTCCTTGAATTATTGACCTAAGATACTTGAAACTTCCTCTCTTGGAGACGACTTGTGTGTCAATCCTTACTTCCACATCTGCCTCGTGAACCATTATGTTTCTGCACTTGATTTGTAGGCTTCCTTCTTGATTGGCAGACTAACATTGAAGAAACATAATTGGCTTTTCATTAGTTGCCATTCTTCATACTCATGAAAATAGAGACATAAAAGAGGAAGGTATGAAAATGAAACAAACGTGCTTTCACTATTGCGGATATGAAGCACCTTCAGGCAGCAAACTAACATTGAAGAATGAAGACATATTATTGACTTTTCATTTGTTTGCCAATCTTCATGGTCACCAAAACTATAGGCTTACAAAGAGGAATGTGTGAGAATTAACTCTCTTTTCGATAAGGTTTTATCTTTTATACAACTTTTTGTGTAAATTGCAATAACTGGGTCACCATTATACTACTATTATTTCCACCATCAAGAATTGTACCCCTTTGTAAAGCTTATTTCAAGGAACCATACAGATTGAAGTGTGAATTAGCTTACCCTGGAACTTAAACAAGGAATTAGTACAATGATTTGTTTTTGCAATATAGAATATTGACATTGTTCCACTCTATGTGGAGAGCTATGACTATATGTATCTGTAGATGCTGCACAACATGCTATTTTAAAGGAAACTTTGCCTTGTTATGCAGTAAATCAGGACCGAGGAGCTTCACACTTTCTTGGTGTCTGCATCTGATGGCGTTTAGCCTTTTTCCCTTTTTATTAGTCACCCTCTACTGTCGGAGTATTTCCTTTTTCCTTTAACATGTTTAATTCTGTTAAATCTTTCTGCAGTGGCCGGAATTTACTGTTAATATACCAGCCTTTGGAAGCTGCAAGATCAACTCCTCATTCTTCAAGAAATTTGATTACAGTAGCGCATTGGTATTTGCTCATTTCTTTTACTGTAATAATATTTTGTCACCCTAGCTGAAACTCTATCTCCTTTTTGCCCACAATGTACGTGATAATTTAGTATTCCGACAATGTGGTGCCTGAAGTTTTACAGACTCCCAGGACATTAATATTCATTTCTTTACTGTCCGCTCTCTTTTCAGTTACAGCTCATAGGAAGGCCTCACCACTAAAAAGGAGAAAATGAAAGGATGAAATAAAAAGTAAAATAGAGCTAACAAACATGGCATTTCAATGTCACATTTTGAAACTAGCGTGTCTTTGTTTGGTGAAAATTTTTGCTTGCACATGTTTGCTCTTCAAAAATACCCCTGGGTGCGTGTCGGATCTTCCAAAAGTAGTACATTTTTAGAGGATCCGACACGAGTGCAACAACATTTTTGGAGTGTCCGAGCAACATAGGTATTATGTCCTCTTTCACTATTTATCATGGTGGCTGATTCTATGGTTAAGATTTTTGTACCCATGTTGAGGCGGAGGTGATAAGAAGTATAAATTGTTGCTTGCAATTTTAGAGAACTGTGTGGGGCGAACTGTTTGTGATACCATTTAAGGTGCAGTGTGATAAAATGACCTTAAGTTGTCATTTCTCCAATTCCAGGTCAGGCTAATTGCATCTGTGCCTGGATATCATTCAGGTTCTAGTTTGAGGAAGTGGGGACATATGAAGTTACGTACTGTTCTTCAGGAATGTACTTTTAGCAAAGAATTTCAGAAGTCTCCTCTTATCTACCAGGTATCGGTATCTTTTTTATTTTCATTCAGCTCCAAGGATTCTTTCACCAGATGTTTCTATATTACACCTGCATTATCAAATATCATTAACATCTGTGCCTTCAATTGCCTCCTGCAGTTCTCCTCCCTAGGCTCTTTGGATGAGAAATGGATGACAGAGTTTGCCTCTTCAATGTCGGCTGGAGTTACAGACGATAAAAAACCTCTGGGCATTGGGGAGCCAATGATAGTATGGCCCAATGTAGAAGATGTTAGATGTTCTTTGGAGGTAATATTGAACTAGTCCTATTAGACTATTAGTGGATCACTAACCTGACTATGGATGTCAAACATAAGGATAATCCGCAGCCTATTAGCGGCATTGACTTAAGACCATACTTTAATAAATCGTTTTTATGCAGTTGACATTTGCAATAGATGTGATTGAAAATCCTGACAAGTTACAGTGAAATTTTTAGTGCATGGTCTCATTCGCTTGCTATTCTAGATGCTTGCTGATCTTCAAAAGTGAAATCTGACTCCTCCTTTGATCTACTGAATGAATTTTAGTGCATCTTGCTTCATTTTCTAGGGATATGCAGCTGGAAGTGCCATTCCCAGCCCATCAAAGAACGTGGAGAAAGAATTTCTGAAGAAATATTGGGCTAGATGGAAAGCTAGCCACACTGGTCGTTGGTATAGTAGCCTTCTAAAGTTTTGAATTTCCGAAATATTAGTTTCATTGCAATATTCTGGAATCCTTTGAAACCTGTGCATTCCTCTCTTAAATTCCTAAACCTATGGATGATGCATCACTTAAGGCCTTTACCTCTAGAGTTTTCCAATAGAAGCACTGTGGACCATTACTGAAGTAATCACTTGTGTATCAGAAATTCATAATCATAGAAATCAGGCATAGTCATGTTAAGTAGTTTTATACTTGAATTACCACACGAGTTCTCTTCTTTTTTCTTTTCAATGACCTTCCTAAGGTTTTGGGCTTGCCAAATGGGAAGAAATTGATTGCCCAAGACCATATAAGGCGCAAAACAACCCATCCCTTCACCAATGTTGCAATGTGCTACACTAACACCCCCCATCCCACCCCCACCCCCACCCCCTCAGGCGTGCCAACTGGTACGTGGACAACGTTACATGGGGGTGCAAGATGGGGACATACAATAGCAAGCAACTTTTTTAAAAATATTTCGGAATAGAGAAAGTGAAAGAACTTTCTCAAAAAAAGACAAATTAGCTCAAAAAAGAAAGTTACAGAATTTCTAGAAGAGAATATTTCTAAGAGTAGGGACTCAAATCCCTGGTTCTAAGTTAAGAAATGGATATGGGACCTAACTCAACCCCAAAAACTAGCTCATGAGGTGGCATTGCCCAAAACTATACAAGGAGACAAAATAGGGAGCAAAGTAGTGACAGTGGTGAAGAGTGCTTATACTTTTGTATGTTTCTCTTGTGGTGGCAATAAAGGCAGTCACAGTAGCGCTAACCTTTCATAAACTTGTCTCTAGTGGCAATGGAAGACTCTGTAACTAGCATCCTTTCTGGTAGGGTTTCTAGTGGTAAGAGTCAAAGTTTATGCATGCTGTTGCCTGATCAAAAAATGCTAATGCATACAGTTGCTACTTTTATCCTAGTTCGGCTGTATGCGTTGCTGAATAAATTGCTAAGTGACTGTTATAAACTCATAAAATATATATCTTGTACAATGATGTGGTAATTGTTCCATGTTCTGAGTGGCATAACAATGTACAAGGAGGCTCATCGTGAAGCTGATGTACGATCACTGCTTCTTGTGAAAATGCAGATGTACTTGCATGCATCAAATTCCAAAAATCTGTTTTTATCTATTCCCACTACAAAGTGCATTAAAAGAAATATATTCAATATGTAGTTCTAGTGAAGCTCTAATGTGTCTGCATAAAAATTGTTCAATTCTGACCCATTGGAACAAACAATGTTGTCAAAGGCGTGCTTAACTAATGAAGCGAGGCTCAAAACATGTTGAGCGCTTTGCGTCGCTTAGCGGATGCTTCAGTGTAGGCTCTAAGACATACTTTTCCTTGCCAAAGAGCAGATGAACAATTAACATTTCACTTTATCGTATTTTCTTTTTTCAATTTCTCTGTCCTTTTTTTTGTTATTCATGCTTATAATTATTTGTCTCGGATTATACATACATATTTGTTTTTTTTTCTCCATTTGTGCCTTTCTTCATCAAAGCTCATGCTATATTTGCGCAGTGCGCTTAAAGATCCTTTCTACCTTTGATAACTCTTGAGAACAAAGAAAGGATTTTCTTCATTTCTGACTTGATGACAGAAATTTCCGTCTGAATATTGCATGAGCTTTGCTGATATACACTGATCAATTTTAACTGCTGATGAATCTATTTGCAAATCAGATTTTCCTTCTTTTTTAGCTCCTGTTTTCATTGATTTTCTTGAGAAAGCTTACCTTTTGTTCTTCAAATCTTCAGCCGTGCAATGCCTCATATTAAGACGTTTCTACGTTACAACGGTCAATCGTTAGCGTAACACTTCCAAGACTCTGTTCTTTGTTTTTCTTAAGATTTGATTTCCCACTAATGTTGGATGATTGCTTTTGTTAATATTTGTTTTTAATCTCTGGAAAAACAGGTGGTTCTTGCTTACTTCATCAAACCTCAGCAAAGCTGCCTGGGGCACTCTTCAGAAAAATAATTCTCAGTTGATGATTCGTTCCTACGAGGTATTTTTGTTCCTCTCTGGAGACTAGAAGCATCCAAGATAACAAACTGACACAGAGACTGAAGAAACTTGGTGAAAAGATCCAAATTTGCACCTGAACTATTAACTATTGCTACTTTCGCCTCATGTTACACTTCACCAACAAAAATACACTTGCCAGTTACACTTAACCAACAAAAAGGCACTTGCCATTATGATTTGAGACAAGTTTTCCCCCTTTTAAACTAACAGGCAACAGCCCTCCGCATGTCTATTTTAATCACTCCTGCTATAGACCACTGCCACGTATGCAGACACGTAGAATAACCCACCTTTACCCATTTCCCAAAAGCTGAATCAATCTTTTACCTGTATTAGTTTTCCTGGATTTACATTGATATCTTCTTAGAGGAGACAAAAACACTAAGTGATTTCTTCCCATCTGTCTTATCCTCACCTCGGTGGACAAAATTACTTGGTACCTATTGTTGGTGGGAGGTGACATGTATCCAGTAGAATAAGTCGAGGTGCGCGCAAGCTGGTCTGGACACCATTATTGTAAAAAAAAAAAAGAGGATTAACATTGATATCTTGTTTATCCTTTAGATTTCATCTTGACTTGAACTCTAAAATGACATTGTGATTGTAACTTATCTTTGTCCTTGGCAGCTAGGGGTGCTCTTTTTGCCATCTTCTGTTAAACGCGGCTGTGGTTTTTCTTGTACAAATAATGGTTATCCATCAGAGGTACAACAATCATCTAGGTTTTTTTCATGTTAAGTTTATGCTTTATTAACTTTGATATGTATCGCCCGGTTTTTATTTCTTCGGATTTACAGGACGAGACTAGCATGCACGAAGGGAAAAAGATAAAGCTGGTAACTCTAGCTTGGCAGGGAAAGGGAAATGATGATTCTTCTGAAGTAATCAAGTTGCCGGTGCCTTACGAGCTTCCTCCAAAGCCATATTCCCCTGAAGGTCTTAGCTCTATAACAAAATCTCATTACAACAGTCGTGTTTCCTTTTGAACCAATTTTTTTATGTTATATTATATTATATGTTCTGTATAGCAACATTTCGTTATAGCAGCTAAAAAATATTCAAACGATGTTGTTATTAAGAGGTTTGACAGTTTACTGCTCTCTGAATAACATCAAGCTCACTGCATTTTTTCGTTGAATGCAGATATTCCTTGGTCATGGGATCGTCGATATACCAAGAAAGACATATATGGACAAGTTTGGCCGAGATAAGTGAAGCTATACACCAACCAGGGCTCCTGATGTTTCGAATGATGGGATCGATGTGTTAGGTGAAACGTTAATAAACGATTGACACTAGATTAGAGTTCTTGATTCTGTATATATTTAGGCATGAACCTTTAGAATGTTGGTACCATTTATGAGCTGGTTTTTCCATATAAATTGATGATTTTTTTCATCAGTTGGCTCTAGATTGGAGTTCTTGCTTCTGTGTATATTCTTAGGCATATGAATCTTTAGAATGTTGATACCATTTATGAGCTGTTTTTTCCATAGAAATTGATGGATTTTTTCATCAGTTGGCACTACATTTATCCTTGCTTCTGTATATTTTCTTAGCAATGTATCTCTAGAATGTTGATGCCATTTATCAGCTGGTTTTCCATATAGTGTTCGGTACAAAGAAAAATATTTTTTAGGAAAATGAGTGGATTTTTTACATGTGGGGTACATAGGTAAAAAAACACTATCCTACAAATATTTATATCTTACTCAGAATAATATTATGGGAGGTGGGGTTGTGGCATGGGGGATGTTTCTACGAAGGTTGGAGGTGAAGATGAAGCGTGTCGGAGGGTAGGTAGGACACAATTAAGATCATAATACATAAAAGTTCCCTTTAACTTGACGTCAGTTGACATTTATGTCTTCCAACTTTGGGTGTGCATAAATAGATATTTAAATTTGTATACAGTTGAACATGCAAACATATGTATCCTATATGACGATTCACGTGAGATATACTCATCCTACATGGCAACTTATTTGTATTACAAATCAATGGACATATTTATGTATTAGGTCATATTTATACCACTGCCCGGTATAAATTGTGACTAAGGTAAATTTTATTAATCCGATGATACTTATGTGGTGACACTATTTTTCTCAAAAACGATTCTTACGCGATGTGAATCTAAATTATACGGTAATTAAATTTTAGGTTGGCCACCATGTTCGGGTCCTAATAAACATCAATATCTGGTAATAACTGAAAGATAATTTTGGCACCTGAAATTCCAACAAAAGTCCAAATGTGTGGATCAATACAAAAGTTGAAAAATTGTTTTTTTTTTCTATATAAACATTCTCTCTATTTATACGCTCACATTTCATTTTTTTTCCTTACATTTTCATACAATTTACAAAAAAAAATAATTAAAATTCTCAAGATTTCCAGTTTCATCTCTTCACCACCCACCCCTATCTCTGTTTCTTGTTTTGGTTAGGTAAATTTTTCTCCATTTCCAAACTTTTTAAAATCAAGATTGTGTTTTTTCTTTAATGTTATGAGGCTATGCAACGCGAATTCACATTAGTCGTTATACCAAAAAAAAAGTGTTCTTTAATTTTTCAATCAAGATTGTGTTTTTTCCTTCTTCTTTTTTTTTCCATCTATTCTTTAATGGTATGGGTCCTATGCGGCGCTAATTCAGATTAGTTCGGGTACAATGTAGGTATCGGACACAGAATGAGAACCACAAAAAAAATGTTGTTTAATTTTTCAATCAAGATTGTGTTTTTTTTTCAGTTGTTCTTTAATGTTATGTACCCTATGCGCCACGAAATTGGATTAGTCAATCTGCAATGGATACCGAACATCGAATGAGAATTAAAAAAAAAAGAGAGAGAAAAAAAACTGTTCTTTAATGTAATTCTTGTTATTCAGACTTTAGAGTATTAACAACAAATTTTGTTTAGTTCTTTTATTTGTGATCATTTTTTTTTGGGTCATGCAGATCCTGAATTGCTATATTGGTTATTGTGTACACTTTTTAAAAAAAATAATCCATTCTCGGTGTTTGATACCTGCATTGGAATTTGACTAAAGCGTATTTGGACATTGCGGGGTTCATTTATGGGAGTGCTCCCAACAGGATTTTTTTCATTTCCAGGACGAGGATATGAGAACTCTTGTTAAGTGTGGAGGGATCCCGACCATCCCTCTTTAGTCGAGTCGAATTGCATGCTTTTGTTTCTTAAGGTTAAATGCGTTTAATCAGATTGTTATGAGCAAGAAATCGATGAACTAAACAGGCAATCATCAAATAACTGAACCTTTTCTGTCTTTTTTTTCGCGTTAATATTGGTCTGTTATTCTGTTTGTATGTATATCCATGAGTTTGCAAGTGAATTACATTCTTTTGTTTTCGTTTCAGCTGGAATTTTGCATTCAAGGTTTGTTCGTCGTACTTCTGAAAGCTAGGTTCATGTCTGAGCTCGATATCCAAGTCCCTACCACCTTTGGTACGTTGTATCTATTCTTCGTTTATCAATTTCTCTTTTCCGCTTCATAGAGAAGAGTACGTAGTTGGTCATTGCTCCTGAAGCAATGTTGTATTCCCTCTGTTTCAATTTATTTGTCTGGTTTTGACTTGATACAGAGTTAAAAGAAGTTTAATCTTGTCGTCTTAAACATGTCAATATGGAGAAGTTGAAATTAAAGAGTTGCCAGAAAAGGAAAGAGTTATTCGTTTTGAAATAGACTATAAAGGAAAGTAAAGACAAACAAAGGGAGTAATGTGTTGTGCTAGTCTATACAATCCTCCCTTTCTCCATTTCTAAGACGAAAACCGTTTATTTCTCTGTTTTCGAGTAATTACTGATTGGAATAACATGGCTTGTATCGTGTGGACAGATCCGTTCGCTGATGCAAATGCTCAGAACTCAGGCGCTGGTGCGAAGGAGTATGTGCATATCCGCGTTCAGCAGAGAAATGGAAGGAAAAGTTTGACTACCGTTCAAGGCCTAAAGAAAGAATTCAGCTACAACAAGATTCTGAAGGACCTCAAGAAGGAGTTCTGCTGCAATGGTACCGTTGTGCAAGATCCAGAACTCGGACAGGTGAATAACTGATTCTATTCTATCTTTATCCTTGTTGGAACAATGGACTTATGGTAGACGATTCTCGTTCTTTGTACCAACCTATGATCAAATGAAAACGAGCTCGGCACTCTTTTTTCACATAATTGATGCTATTCTTTGTCTCTGATCTACTGAGGAACAAAGAAGTTTAGTATAAGGCAACTCTCATTCTTTGCACCAACCTATGACCAAATATAAACGAGTTCTTCACTCTTTTTCACATACAACCAGGGTGTAAAATGTTACAATAGCAAACCTCTACTTGACCAGAGAGCCTTGAGGACAAGGAGGCAATGATAAACTCTGAGGCGAATCCAGGATTTGAACTTTATGAGTACAAGTTCAGGATTCTACCACAACTTATTTGATTTACTGGGGTCAAAATCAATTTCTTAACACATATACACGCGCCTCTGGATGAACGCCTTCTAGCTTGTTTGTTCTCTACTGATTGTTTTCATTTCACACAGGTTATCCAACTTCAGGGCGATCAGCGGAAGAATGTGTCAACCTTTCTCATACAGGTTTAATTCACATCCTCTGCCCGTTCCTCGACATACAATATACATGATCTAAAAAAACGTTGATTTCTCGTATTTATTGTGATTTTTAGGCTGGCATTGTGAAGAAGGATAACATCAAGATTCATGGTTTCTAAACACAATCAAAGAAAGGGGATTGATGCACATTTTGTGATTGCAACTTTCCAGTTTGTTTACATTATATCAAGCGCGCTACGAGCAACGTTTTTTTTTCTGAGTTTTAACACACTTTTTCTTCTATATATAATATAGCAGAAGCTTGGTATATTAGTAGCTTGTTGATGATCAGTATATATAAAAAGTTGTATGGTGAATCCCCAATGGAGATGGAGAATCTGCCCAAAAGTTTACAAGATCATTATATTCTATTTTGGATGAACATTATAATATTTGTCATTTTGTATATAGTTTACTTATACCATCAATATTCATTTGCTTATTTCATGAGCTTCTTGTTGGTGCTTAATGTATTAACTACTTCGTCCGTTTCAATTTATTTGGTTGGTTGTGTGGACTCTACACCTTCGATGCTGCAGTCGTGTCGGATTCTGCAAAAATGCACCATTGTTGGAGAATTCGACGCGCACTCGAGCAACAGAAGGTATAGAATTTAAGAGAGTAAAAAAGACGTTTGAATCTTGTGGTCCTAAACTAAAGATATGTAGAATGTACCAATATGTTCTTTTAATTTTATGGTCTTAAAAGATGTGGAAAATTGAAATTAGGAAATTGCCAAAAAAAAAAAAGGAACATTCTTTTTTAAACGTATTAACATTCGTATAGTGCCACTCTATTTGTCTCGTATCACCGGTTACACACCTAAATTTTGTTGGAATGGCGAGCAAGCAAAGAAGAAAATGAAGGTAGACGGCTTTTGAAACTTGTGATGTAAACTAGGGTGTGTTTGATGGGGAGGAAAATATTTTCTAATTTTTCAATGTTTGATTGATCAAAATATTGATGTATTTGTCACAACATGTAGAGATCGTAAAACTAGATATACTTTTGTAAAGGATGAAGATAGTACAACGTGGGTGCATGCCTCGTAGACGCACATCACGAATTTAAATCATGTTATAAATAAAGTATATTTAAATAATAAAAAAAGTAGAACGTCAGATCTATTATCTATCGAATTTCGAATTAAATTTTTACTTTCCAAATAAAGGAACCTAACAACCCCTTAATCTCTTTCATCACCTACCATTCAACAGTCAGCGCCTTCCTCTCCTAAATAAATGTGCTGTTTTACTTAATTATTTTAAGTATAGAGTTGGAGTGCTAGCTTACGGGTTCGGCTAAATTCAGTAGCTTTGATCTAAATCGTAACGAACTAGAATCTCGAATTCATAAATTTCAAATTCTAGATTCGCCTCTGATTTTAAGTCATCCAACAACGTTATGGAAGCTGATGGTAAATCAGGGGTGAAACTACAGTATGCAAGTTCGATCGAACCTAATAATTTTAGTTCAAACCTTATATTTGTTTTAAGAAATCACTTGAAAGTGTACAAATTATTAATTTAGAACTCATTAACTTAAAAAATAGAATTTCAAATTCATAAGCTTCAAATTCTGACTCTACCTCTTGATTGTTAATTAATTAACATGACGTGGAAAAAGGAATAACAAACACAATAAGTCTTAAACCGGACTATACATAGCCTGACATATTTTTTTTATTTCCCACCGGGATGTAAGGTACGATTAAATACAGATTCACGCATTGCAGGATTCAGGTATCACTCCGATACGTAGCCTAAATTATTATTTGAAGTTGAGTATAACTCTATAAATAATGGTACTCTCATTCTCTACTAGTATTAGTTTTTTTCTAAATTTTTATATGGCAGATTCTTCAGAAAAAAATTCTTCCTCTGATTATTTTCGTGCTGATTTTCAAGGTATTTATTTACCTCTAATTCATTGGTTTAATTTGATTTTATTTTCTATGTTTATTGTTTTGTAATTTTATCCTCGAGAAAGTTGAGATCAGTTATATGAATTTTCACTATTCGTATCGTTAAGCATGTTTGTTTAATTTCAGGAAAAATATTGAAAGAAATTGAAACTGAATTCAGTGAAGATGAAGAAGCTTTGATAATCAGGATGTACAATTTGCTTGGCAAGAGGTTTCTAACTTCTTCATAAATTTCTTATTTGAAAGCTTTCTAATTTTTTTTAACCCTTAAATGATATATTTTTATAGTTTTAGTCTTATAGAAATGTTATTATAAACATAAAAACACAAGTTTAATTTTAGAGGTACTCTTGATAAGTGACAATTACTCGAGTTCAATTGAAAACAATCTCTCTATTTTCGATAAGATAAGGTTAAGGCTATGTATAGACATTATCCTCCCGGACTTTGTTTGTGAAATTATACCAGATATATTGTTGTTGTCTTGATGTACGGCAAAATTATACTCCCTCACATCTCAATTACGATATTACCAATGCAATTCGAGCTGTGTTATTGAGAGCATTCTCAAAATGTTAGGACATTACCGATTCCATTCAAGCTCTGAGAACATTCTCAATATTATATTTTGAAGAGGACTTTGCTCCACATGCTTTAGCATAAGATGTGTCTCCATGAATATTATAAATAAGAAAATAAATTATTAATTTTAGAACAAATTAAAAAGAAAAGTATATTATATAAATTTTGATGAAATGAGTGCTTCTTTTTGTCATTTTTTTCTTTTAATTTATTATTAGGTGGTCTCTTATAGCTGGAAGAATCCCTGGAAGAAGTACAGAGGAGATTATGAAGTATTGGAACACTAGATCTTCCACCAGCCAATAACAATGTCAAATAAAATTTCTATGAAGAAATAAAATATTTTTGAGAAATTTTTACTTTTATGCTTAAATATCTTACTTTTATTTATTTAAGTGGGAGGTATTTGATTTTTGAAATTTAATAGTTTGACTATTTTAGATTAACGCCCAATAAGTTCATAAAAGGAGTACACTAGATTCTTTAATTTTCAAGATTTAAATTCGAAATTTTTGATTAACAACATGAAGAGATCTGAACTCAACTCGAGAAATTCGAATTGAAAAAAGAAAAGAGTGTGACATCAAAGACTCCATATCTCATACATAAAAGCGGAGTCACAACTTCAAATTTATTGATTCTGAATTTTAAAATAATAATTTTAAGGTTGATAATTGTGTTATGAATTTAATACATAAATATTCAATAAAAAAAAATATTAAGTTCGATCGAATTTATATCCAGACTTCTATTCCAAAAATATGAAGGCTTCAATATATATTAACCAATTCAATAATACAATATAGGCATGACAAAATCATACAAGCATATATATACTCAAGTAACTCAACATCAAAAAAATAATAATCAAAATACTCCTTAATTCCTCTCATAATTTTTTTTTTTTATAACCTAAGTTGAAATATTTTATTATTCCCATGGATTTAACCAACACTCCTCAGGCTTTTTTGGAAATCTTTCAGTATCTTGACAATAATCATAAATGACAAGATTTCTTTGTACCCAAGCATAATCCAATTTTTGATCACTTGATAAATGCCAAGAATCATATTGATCCCACCAATTTTGTGTTGTTGTTGAAACACAAGATGGATATGGATCTTTCCATTGACAGCCATCAACATTAAAATCTTTGTATGATGAAACAAATGGTTGATTTTTCCAATTTGTTTTCTCTAAACCACCTCTTGTAGCCCAATCATCTGCATTCCATATACTTGAAAACAAGTACATTGGCTTCTCATTTGGGAAGAAATTGTTTGTGTAATTTGCGTTTTTGTACACTCTTATTGGTACCCTATCCACGAAAAACCTGTACATGTATGAAAAGTGGTTATTTTTTGAAAAAAATTCACAAATCTAGATTCTTCATTCTCATGGCTCGTACTTAAGACGTCTTGTTATACGTGAAAGGATCTCATCCATCCTACCAAACTCTGCGATTGTAATTTTTGAGTAATTTAATATAGTAAAAAGAGGTACTTACACAATTTGGTGAGTATTCCAAAGAATTGAGTAGGTGTGAAAATCCTCAGTGGGGTCAAACCATAAAACATGTCTCATCTCACGATTACCAGTTCCATTCTTGTACACATTTGTTTGAATAAGATAAGGTTCACCTGTCCTATTTCCCAGGAACTCAAAATCTAATTCATCTCTTGTTGGTCCTGCTCCATCTTCTGTGCACATCTACAATTCATTCAAAAATCCATATTAAACATACTACAATAACAATAATAATATACTCAGTATAATCCTATAAGTACGATTTGAAGAGGAAGGTGTGTACGCAGATCTTATTCCTACCTTGTGAAGGTAGAGTGATTGTCTACAATAACATACTCGGGGTAATCTCACAAGTAGAATCTAAAAAGGGTGATGGGTACGCAGATTTCCCCCCTATCTTGTAAAGGTAGAAAGATTGTTAAAATCTCCATTTAACATATTACTTAGATCTATATATGTTGCTCATATATACTCTTCAAAAATGTGGACGGATGAGTGTTGGATCCTCCAAAAATAGTGTACTTTTGGAGGATTCAACAATATTTTTAAAAAGGCCAAATAATATAGGCTTATATATTTCCACAATATTAAAAGAGTATAATTTCTATATACTTGATTTTTACACTTTCAGTAAAACAATCGTTCATAAAATGTGAGATTTGTAATTTTGAAAATAAAATAAATTATTGGCTACCATAGGTTAAAAGTATATTGAAGTTATAAAAAGTACTCTATCCGTTTCACAAAAAATGACCCCCTTTCCTTTTTAGTCAGTTTAAAAAAAAATGGCCTCTTTCCTTTTTGGTAACATTTTACTTTTTGCTTTCCACGTGGCATGTTTAAGACCACAAGATTAAGGGCAATTTTGTACATTTGACATAACTTTAATTTAGGACCACAAGATTCAAAAGTCTTCTTTAATTTCTTAAACTCCATGCCAAGTCAAACCATACCACTTTTTTTGAAACTGAGGGAGTATTTACATTATGAGTTATATATAGGTTATATCCATATTAATTTGGATTGCTAGAGTTGACACATGTCCAAAGTTGTTTATGAAATGTGATTAGTAATGTAGAAAACAAAGCAATTTAGTAATTACTAAAATAAATTGAAATATACTAGTAATGTAAAAATTATTTTTGAGGGGATGTTGAAGCAATTAAAAAAGTAAATTCTATGTGACTACTAGGTCATGAATTTGAGCATTGAAATCAATCACTAATATTTGCTCTGAAATAGACTATACACATCGCACTTTAAAAATCATGCCTGAACGTGAAATATTTTATATATCAAACTATTCTATTTAATATATGTAAAAAAATTGCAACTTACATAGTAAGCTGTCACAACACCAGCAGAGTCACCTCCCACCAATTTCAACTTCATGCTGAACCACCCAAATCTGTATTTCTGTTTGGTCATAAATCCACATCCTACAGATAAAAAAAAAAAACCATCAATCAATTTTGCAAGAACATAAATAATAATTATACAAATGTAAAAAAAATGGTATTTGAAAAATCCAGTTCTTGAATTCTAATCACATGTATAAAGAAAAATTATCAATGTCACACATATCGAAAGGCGGTCAGGTGAACATTTTTTATTGGAACATAAATACTTAAAGCTTCGAAAAAAATGAAAATGGTATTGAAAAATATTAAATTCTTGAATTTCAATCACCTCTATAAAGAAAAAACTTATCAATGCCACATCATCGAAAGATGATCAGCTAAACACTTTTCCTCATAACATAAAGATTTAAATGTCAAAAAAATAATGAAAATTGGTATATATTGAAAAACATTAAATTCTTGAATTTCAATCACCAATATAAAGAAAACTCATCAATGTCAAATAGATCAAAAGGTGGTCAGTTGAACATTTTCCGTCAAAACATAAAGATTCAAATGTCAATTTTTTTATTTATGAAAATGGTATTGAAAAAAAAGAAGCTAAATTCTTGAATTATAATTACCTGCTTTTTTGTCCAATGATAAATACCAGATCTGTCCATCTTCAGAAGTCTTGAAATGAGTTTCTGGACAACTTTTACTAAAATTGTCATCAAATGAACCTTGTACTTCAGCTTGTGTTGATGAAAAAAGTACAACAATTATTGCACTAAGTACAAGAAAATGAGCTATTGAAGAAGCCATTTTCTCCCAAAAAAAATAAAAAATAAAATTGAATGGAAAACTTCACAAGAAGAGCTTGAGAAGTGAAGCTTCTTAATAAGTTTGAATTCTTCTAGAGAAGAAATATAAATAAATAAATAAAATAAAGGATGTACAGCACATTGATCACTAATTTTGGTCCTGTCAAGGGCAAAAATGGAAATGAGAATTTTTTCCCATGTTCGATGCTTTTGGATTGTTTCTAGTGTTTATACTTCTTTAACCTTAGTATATACATAAAGATAAAAATTCTCTCTTATTAATAGGAGACATTGAAGTTTGTCCAAAAAGTTATGTTTACCTATTTTGAGAATAATAGTTTCTTCAATAATAACAATAACAATTTTATAAGTGAAGATTGAAAATAATAAAATGTATGCAATTTTATTTCTAATTAGGTTGTTTTCGATAGATCCTAGGATAAGTAAAACATATCAAATCAATATCGTAATAGCGACAAAAAAATAATATGATAACCGAAGCAAAAGACAAAATGAATAATATTAAAATCTAAGAGTAAGATAATAAGGAAGTAATAATAATAATAATAATAATATAAAGAAGGAAATCTGAGTGATGTTCGACTACCTACTAATCCCTACATCAGTAAGGAAAATGGAAAAGAGAATACCAAAACATATTCTCTACAAGGTTTTGACTTTTGACTTTGAACTCTGTAATTGAAAAAAATCTTGATAGAAAATATTTTCTTCTTAAATGGTTTGTAGGCAACACATATTCAAATTAATCGAAATTCAAAAGCAGATATCGAACGACGAATAAAACTCAAAACAAAAACCATGTTACAGTGTTTTTTTTTCTTTTTTACAAAAGTAAATACATTTTCAAGAGGCAAATACAAGTTTAAATTTTTAGAAGGGCAATATAGGGATTGATCCCACAATCACATATAGTCCAAACGACCGACAAGTTGGAGAAAGCAATTGCCAGAAAGATGAGTGAGGTCGAAATGACCATAATGCCCCCATAGACTTCACTGATTTTTTGTTACAGAAAAATGTATGTGGGGTCTAAGATGCCTGCATGTGGGAACATGACTCTATTTGATTTGTCTTATAAATAAATAATAGAAACTTGTTGGATTTGACAACTGGATTTTGCTCTTTTAATTGGTCCTCTAGAATACACTGAGTGGTTTGTTTGTTGCTCCAATAATAACAATACAACCCTTTTTCTGATCTACGATCGATATTCGTGTTGAAATTTGATTTATCTTGACTTATGTCATTAGAATGTCTCATTTTGAAACAAAACGTATTCTTATCAATGATGATTTTAGTTTCAGGATTCAAATGTGAAATCTTTAATTAGGAACGGGGTATTTATCATTTCATTGCAATTTTTGGTGGAAATAACGGAGACGATTGTCAATCAAATTAAGGTTTTTTGAGAATTCAAGAGAAAGTCATAACAAAATGAGTCATTTATCATTACGATAGGTGTTTAGTGGAAGTCTAGTAATGTGTGCTTAAAATCTTTCCTAATTTTGAAAAGTGTTTCTTGTTAGAAGTGATTTAAAAAAAAGTACTTCTGGTAAACAACATTGTTTTAGTTAATCAATTTGAAAAAAATACTTTTGATTATATTAAAATAGTAAGCAATATGGGTTGTGGTGCATTGGTGGGAGTGCTTCACCCTTAACCAGAAGTCTCAGATTTGAGCCTTGGATATGGAGAAAATCTTGTTGGGAGCGTCACCCCCGAATGGGCCCATATAGTGTTCTAAAACTGGTTCGGGAAAAAAGCTATTTCTTTTAATTTCTAAAAAGAAAATCAGTTTCTACCACGACTCAAAAACACTCATATTTTCTCTAAAAGCTTGGTCAAACAACTCAACTTTAAAAAATATTTTTTAAATAAAATAATTATACTTTTAATTTTTTAAAAGTTTAGCTAAACAGACTATCAATGTCAAACTAATTAAACTCTAACTATATGAAGTTTCTTAATTCATTTGCCCAAACAAAGAAAGTATTGTAAGCAAAGTCACTAGTGGAAAACCAAAAACATAATATTTGACCCCACAATTTATTTAATTTTTTAAAATAAGGCAAAAGAAAGCAAAGGGAACAAGTTATTGGGACAGTAAGATAAATTAAGGGGGATTCTTTATATTAATCATTTGACTTTATTACTTTGGATCTCTATAATTACAGAACAAACTTACTTTATTTTTTAACTCTTTTATTTATTATTAAAAGCAGAGAAATTATAATTTTTGGGGAGAAGAGCTAAGAGGTGCTGGTTTGCTAGGAATAAAGATGACCGACATGCTCATGCGTCCATTTACTCTATGTATAATAATTAATTCAAAATTTAAATTTTATGAATTTATGTTCGAAATTTTATCGTAATGTATTTAATGTGTTGGATTGAAAATAATCTTTTAACACATTAATAAGATTTGAGTTTAAAGTTAATAAGTTCAGATGAATTAGTATTTATGTACCTGATATCAACTCGTGTTGTTTTTGTGTACACATTTTCATTAAAATCGTGATTGATTAGTGTATATTTTTCTCTAGATTTTATTACTTGATCATCATAAAGTAATGTTACTCGAACCTCTTTTTGTAGAAAAGTATACTATATATAAAGTTAATATTAATTTTGATGTATATATATATGATAGATGCTTAACTTTTTTAATTTTCTTTTTATAAAATCTTAATTCCGCTGCTGACACACAGGGTAAATACATCACAATGAATCATTCACAGGCAAATGCCCCATGTGAGGACAGCTTTGAGACAGTAAAGCATTGTCTGGGAAAACATATGCACATACTATTTCTTAGATGTAAATTGCTTAGCCACTTTTATATTTATTGATTATAATAAGTTAGTGTTATTAACTAAAGAATTGGCAAGTTGAGTTATTACTTTATTTTGTTACTTTGACTTTTTTTGTTTTCAACTTTGTTATTTGACTTGCGTATTGTTGAGATCCTTCAATTCATAATTAAATATTTTGTGTTTGGATTTTTAGAAGTAGAAAAGAACTTGTTGAGAGTGTCGACTCTATAAATGATCTACTGCAATATGCAAATCTGAATTTAATCGAGCATCAATATAAATATCAGACACTAAATAAGAAACCAAAAAAAAATGTGTGTTTGCGCTAAAACGGTGGTGGATTAATTTAGAGTTTTTTGGAGCTTGGAGTTAATTAGTACTATAGTAATAAGAAATAAATGTATAAACATGTGACAGTTTGGCCGAGTGGTCTAAGGCGCCAGATTTAGGCTCTGGTCCGAAAGGGCGTGGGTTCAAATCCCACAGCTGTCAATTTTTTTGTATTTTTCTTTTAAGTTTCACGACACCTAGATGTCTCCGTTACAACATTGTATATTACTTTTCCTCTGTGAATATTGACACAACTTATGCAAAATGTTGCATGCGTTATATTTCAAACCAACATGACACTCAAAACTTTTAAATCTTGCATGGCACTTGAAACTTTTAAATTTTGAATTCGCCTATGTTCTGACGATCAATTTTACTTAATTCATGATATTGATCATTTGGGCTTTGTTAGCTTTTGTGATCTCTACATCAGAATTGGGCTTCTTAGCCTTTGGTGGATAACTCTTAACAATTCAGAAATTGAGTTAACTTAAGTAGGTACCACTAGAAATAATAATAATCAGAAAACGTATATTTTTGTATATTTCTATTCTATTATATAGAAGAGTGAAGTGGTAGGACGACCAAGGGTAAAAATGTAATTTCATTCTAACAAAAATCTATTAAAAAGATAGTAAATAATTCTAGAAACATCTTTTTATATATTAAGTGAATTATGATCAAGGGTAAAAATGTAATTTCACACTATCAAAAATCTACCAAGAATGATATCAAGAAAATTAAATAGTTCTAAATATTACACACTTCAGTATAGATCTCTTATTAGGAAGACCAATAACACAGTTTTTTCAACATTAAGAACTTCATTTTTCATCTATTCCCTAATGGCCCTACTTTTGTAAAACAATTATAAAACAAAAGTAAAATTCACTATTTCTTAGTGAAAACAACACTTCTAGAACTTGTCCATATAACAAATTTTCAACAAAGTTCAATTGATCCACATTTTTCAAACATTCTAATGAATATGATAATGAACCAGTTAATATGTTAAATCCAATATCAATCACAATTGCAATTCTCAAAAGGTGTAATTCATAAGGAATGCAATCAGTGAACAAGCTCTTCAAGAACAAAATTTTCAAAAATTTCGGAGCATGTTATGTCCTTTTCTTTGGTTCTCTTTAGACTTTTCAATTTCAAGGTGTTGCTTTTCTTTTTGGATTGTAAAGATACTTTTTGAAGTATCTAATTTACTTGATTTCTCTTTTTATGTATAATCCCAAAATTTCACGTAACATATATGTCATTATATAATTTATTGAGAAACATATATTATTTATTACTATTATTTTATCATCAGTTAAAATCATTTTTAGCAAGTTATATAAATTATTATTTTAACTACCTTATGTTAAATTACTGCAATATATATTATATTAACTTTTGTTAATATTTTTAACATCTCATTATTTGAGGTAAAACATTCATTCATCGGGTATATAAATTACTTTAGAAAAAAATTCTTCCATTACTATACTAGATTGTTCTCCTAATTTTAATGAATATAAAGACAAGATATAAAGTCATAACTTTTTTTTATCCTTTATCACTTTGTAAATAATGAGATGATTCATTCTAATTTTCATCAAGTAGGTCGTTATTTTTGTTTGTTAAACACCTTTAAAACAAATTTATAAGTGTATTCAAAATTAATCTATAGATGAATTAGTAGACTTTATTGCTTCATATATTTTATGAAAATTGTTAATATATTGAGAATAATTTTAATCTATTCTCTTGAATAATTTTCAAATAAAATAGAAAAAGAATATCATTAAATTAATTATTTAATTAGAATATATATGTTTGACATGATGTTATAATGATCACTAGAGCATCTGATATTTTATTATTATTTTTATCATGTTTATTTGGAAATGTCATAATAATATTTTTTTTTGAAAATTAATTAAATTTCTATTATAAATATATATAATATTGTAATATTGGGCCCGTATCATGGGCCTAAAATTATCTAGTAAATATATAATTAGTCTATATTTTTGTATATTTGATTAACAAATATAATTATTTCCAACCAAGCGGCTCAATGTGTTAGGCCGACTACTATAGATTAGATAAGGTGGTTTGCACATAAGGGATACTTTTAAGATTGTTTACCGCTAAATCAATGACTTGAAATAACAATTTATATCTGAATTGAAGTTTAAGAGCCACACGTGAATTATAATGATCAAATAATATATTCATAATGTTATATAATGATTGTACGAATACAAAAAGAAACATATTATGATCGGCCACATACATGCTCCCGACCTTGCCATTTTGGAGCTAGATGAGCCTACACCGTTGCTTCGAAACTCCAAAGGACAAAAAAAAAACCTTGTTGGGTATGATCCAAAGCTATGCCTGATGTTCTCCTCGCTGAATCGAATCTACCTAAACTTTGACTATCACACATCACCTTCTGATATGTTAAAATAACAAATACACATTTTGATCCATACAAAAATATATATTTAAGTTTTATTATCGCTTTTGATACTTTTACGAAATCGACTATGTAGTATTTATCACTATTGACCCATCTAATTCAAATTTGTGCCACGTAAGATATATTGATATAGGTTTTTCCTCTCCTTTGATGGATTCCGGACCCACCCTTCTTACGTGTCACCAATCTATTGGTTACTCTGACACCGCAAACCATCCTAGTCAGATAGAGATCTGACCCGACCCGACCCGAAGTCCATCAGTGGACTCGAGTCTTCTCCCTTCTTACACAAAAAAAAATCCCTTTTTCCTCTGTAACCAAATCTCCTCAATCTTCGCAGCTACAATGGCGATCTCCAAAACCCTAACACTCATCGCCATTCTTCTAGTCCTTGTACCCCTCAACGACTCCTTTTCCTCTTCCTCCGATGAGGACCTTCTCCCGGAGCTAATCAATCTCCGATCTCAATCTCCCACCGGAGTTATCCATCTCTCCGATCATCTTCTCCGTCGAATCCTCTCAGCTAAATCCCCACGACCCTTTTCATTTCTCATTTTCTTTGACGCTAAACAACTCCATTCAAAACCCGAACTTTCACTCCCTACTCTAAAAAATGAGTTCTCCCTTTTATCCTCCTCTTTCCTCGCTAATAACCCAGATAACAACAAGATCTTCTATTTTACTATTGAATTTGGGGACTCGCAAGCTTCATTTGCGCTATTTGGGGTTAATTCTTTACCCCATTTACGTTTAATCCCACCTTCAGCTACTGATCTGAAAAAAGATTCGATTCAAATGGATGGGTCTGATCTCGCCAGGCTTGCTGAATCAATGGCTGAGTTTGTTGAAGCAAAGACTAAGCTTACTGTAGGTCCTATTCATCGACCACCGATGATTTCAAAGAAGCAGATTGCGGTTATTATTGCTGCAGGATTGGTTTTGAGTCCTTTTTTGGTGAAAAGGGTACTTTCTGGAGGTACCCTTTTGCACGATAAACATGTATGGATGGCGGGATCGATATTCGTTTACTTTTTCAGTGTTTCAGGTGCAATGCATAATATAATTAGGAAAATGCCTATGTTTATGATGGATAGAGAGGATCCAGGGAAGTTGGTTTTCTTTTATCAAGGATCAGGGATGCAATTGGGAGCGGAAGGATTCGCTGTTGGGTTTTTGTACACGATTGTTGGATTGTTATTGGCTTTTATGACTAATGTTCTCGTTCGTCTAAAGAGTAGGACTGTGCAGAGGGTGGTGATGCTTTTTGCGTTGTTCGTTTCGTTCTGGGCTGTTAAGAAGGTGATTCAGCTCGATAACTGGAAGACCGGGTATGGTATTCATGCTTATTGGCCTTCAGGTTGGAAGTGATAGCAATGTAGTATTACTGGCTGAATGATTTGGCTTCTATCATTAGGTAAGAGATCTGTAACAGCTTATACTACATGTCAGCTAGCTTAATTTGGAACCTAAATAGTTGACGGAAAAGTTTTTAGCTTTTTTCGAGATGGATAGATTATGTGATTTATATGGAGCACTTATGTTTTAATTGAAGCTTTGAAAAGGGATTATGTACACATTGCACTTAACAATTTGCACGTATTTTGTATCACTCTCTCTGTTTGGTTTACTGTTCTGGCGTTTATCAAGTTTTGAGTTCCTGCATTTTCTCATGCTGTTTTATGTGGATATATGATGAGAAATTAGTCTACCCCAACTTTGGTTCAAATTTCAATGGCAAAAGGTAGTACAGTTCGGGACGTGTGATAGATGGCTAGGCGCACATCACGAGCTCGAATAGACCAAGTCTTGTGTTCTAGTTGAGAAGGGTAGAGGGACGGGGCTATTATTGACTAGTTTCAAAGCTGAAACAACAGTTTGTTGGTTATAAGATAGGATGAAAAACCAGCTAGCTCAGTAGTGAAATAGTTAAAGCTTTACAGGTTAATAAGTTGAAATGCTGGTGATTACTGATTAGCACTCACTAGGATCATTTTTTCGTTTTCTATGAGCTTTTGTGGACAAAAAAGCATGGTCAGATGAGGTTAGTTATTGTGTCAACCACAGAGGTGTCGAACCTGGCCATTACATCCCTCTTGTAATATCCCAGATAGTCTTAAATTGGCTTTTAGGGGGTAATGTTGCTCAAGAGGTTCACCAAGATTCTGTTGATGAGATAGTTGGACCACATACACTTCCTATGACGACGATAAGGAGCTTTAGAAATAGTGGAATAATGGCTTAAAACCTACCTCATGCGCGCACATTCCTTCTTAACCTAGCCCAGAAGTACCCATGATTATCTTCGATATTAATCGAGTTCTATTTGGTGACAAATGGACAATACATCAATAAACTGAAGTATATACTCATGTCTAATACAGTATATGAGTTGTATGTTAGCTGCAAGTAAGTTATGATATCCCAGCTCAATTGATATGGGAGTAGACCAAAGATTTGGTCTGCTTGAACATGATGGTAGTACGATCTTTGGTGGTTTAGTATGTTGCATAGCAGAGTAACTGCAGCTTGTGATTCTAGACTTCATGGGGCTCAACGTAATGGTGCATAAGGTTCAAGTATGCTGTCATTCTGCTGCTATTATGTTTATGAAGGTGAATAGTAGTGCATTAACTGGTTAGACAAGGTGAGGTTTGGAGAACAAAGGATCAAATTTCTTTAGAAGGGAGAGGATAAACACATATAAGATAACCTAAAGAGTTAAAAGAGTTTAGCATAATCTGTGTAATGTGACTAGGAATCTAATTTTTGCCCAACAGAAGGAAAACGATACTACTGGTCATCTGCTTTTCAACATAATGTGGAAGCTTCAGACTTACAGTATCAACCATAAGAAAGACAATTTAGAGTGAGATATAGTTTTTTTCTAGTAACTAGGATGTGAAATCAACTCTTTGAAAGAGGAGAATTTTAATATGTGGACTGAAAGAGTTTACCTAACATGTAATCCTCTCAGTAATCATGCTAAACTCGTGGATCATTTGAGTGAGTTAAGCATTTCATGATTTTTCAAAACCATTGAGTTACTTCCACTGCTAGATGACGGAAGGGATAGAGAAGAATGGTCTGTGTTTAGCATATTTAAGTTTATTCCTAACAGCCATCTTGAGGGAGTCAAAGGCTCAAAGCAACACCTCAGCCTTGGAGTAATTGATAGCCAGAAAATTTGTGTGAGTAGACAGACATGTAATTTGAGATGGAAAATTGAAACAAAAGAGCTGTTAATTTCTCCAGTATTTCCTTCTGGAGTTGCAACTGATACCCCCTCTATTGGCATTATTTGGGGGTGGGGTTGGGGGTTGCGCTAGAGCAACGACAAAGTTGTTTCCGCGTGACCACGAGTTTGAGCTATGAAATCAGCCTCAATTGAGGTAAGCTGCCTCACATACCTTTGGGGGCAGTCCTTTTTCCAATCCTGTGTGGACGGCGATGGTTTGTGCACTAAGCTATCCTTTTAGTTGTTTCACATCTATGATGACTGTAATTTTCCATGCTCTTTTTCTGGATACTTTAATTCGCTTTCGACTACACTTTTAATTGGTATGCTGGAAGTGGTGTCAATGTTCGAATGGGCTTGTAAGATTGTTCAATTAATATTCCAGTCTTCCAAGTTACAAACTGCTGGAGGTAGTAATTTTCTCGTGAAATTAGTTGAGGTACATACAAGCTGATTAGGACACCACCGTCATAGAAGAAAAATGTTGAAAAGACTTATTGACTTCCCAATGCATATGGTCATGACAACGAATTTGAGCTATGCTAAGACGGAAATGTGGATGTTTACGAATTTATGTGTGATCGTACAAGATTGGACAAGTTTTGACGTATAAAAGAATGTGAGAAATGATGTGACAAAGGGCGTTGATATATGATAAAATAAAGGGAAAATTGTACATTATAGCAAATTATTAATTCAAAATAAATGGTATAGCTACAGTTTTATTTAATTCTAATTTGCAATAAACTTTTTGCCATTCGTCTCTCTCCCTTGAATCTCGCTCGCCACTCTCTGGCTCGCCTCTCTCACTTTATACAAACACAAATGTATAAGTTGTGTTTGTGTTTGTATAAAGCAAGAGAAAACTGTATACAAATACAAATACATTTCTCTTCGTCATATACACATAATTATACTAATACAAATCTTCCCCTACCCACTTCTCTTTTGTTCTTCTCTCTTTCTCGTTTTATACAAACACAGATTATACAAAATACAATGTATAATTTGTGTTTGTACAAAGCGAGAGAGAAATATTTTATATACAAATACACATGTTTCAACTCAATTCCATTGTATACAAATTCAAATTTTATGCAGATATACAAACACAATCATTGATACACATACATAGCAATTCCATATATACAATTGTCTAATCGATATACATATACAACCGCTGCAGATTTTATACAAATCAGATGTGTGCGAATAAGATGCCTGTGATTTATACCAATCAAATGTTCCATAGCAAACTATGTTTGCTAAACCGTAAGCTATAGAGCGCAAATAACAAAACTGTAGCTATAAAGCGCTAATATGATTTTTATGTTTGTTATTCCTAAAATTTGCTCAAAAATAAAAGGAAATCGTTTAAGATAGTTTGATCACGTCCTAAGTAGATACTAGCACGAAGAAAGAATGCTTCACCCCTTCTTTTTTATTGATCATTTAAGCCAAAAATATAGTTTGGTCTAAACTCTTCGTAATTTTAGAATTAAAAAATAAACAAGAAACTTGTAAAATTGTCCAACATATATGAATGAAATTAACATTCAAATTATAAAGGGGACATAACTCTAGTGGTTTAAGTAAAGAAAAAAAGTTTAACTATTACTGAAATCTATTCCTTAACTAGAAGTTTCAAGTTATTTCTAGTTTGAATTTTAAAAATGAAATCGCCTTTAACAATAGGAAGTGATTTTTTGTAATGAACTCATATTGTATTCAAATGGATAATTGGAATTACACGTACAATTATAAGAGTTCATGCAAACTAGTAACCAATCCTTCCAAAGGAAAAAGTAGAAATAAAAAGGAAGAATGGGGGAGGTTCCAGATTAACCTAAGAAACTAAGAAATAAGATACAAGTTCATAGCATAACCCTAATTGAGTATTTCCCTCTTATATATATAGGAATCTTCATAGGGTCCCAAATGTAATTTG
>JAJOOR010086088.1:0-84662 GCA_036250505.1 Solanum acaule | reverse complement strand
TTATTATACCTCCTATGATTATTTCTTTTTGAGTTGTTTCCTCTATGTGTAACAATTCTTTTGGTAATTCTGGACATACTTGTTCTTTAGTGGTTATTTCTTCTTCTGATACTAGTTCTCTAGGTATATAATTTTCTTCTTGTCCCGTATTTATTATGATAATATGTTTTCTTTGTTCTATTATTCCAGTTATATAGTAGTGATATGGTTCAATCTCTTTTATCCTTTGGTATTCTACTGATTTTCTTGAGAGTTGAGACATGTCATCATTTTTATCTATGTTTTTTATTCTTTTTGATGTACTTATCCTATCACTTACTATTTCTAGATCTTCTTCTATGTCTATTTCTTTATAACTGTAATCATTATTATCTATTACTGTAACAATTTGTTCAAAAGGATTTTCAATTTTTATCTTATTTATCTTATTTTTTGCTGTTATTTTATGTTTTGTTGTTAATACATATAGGTTTTTACAGCGGGCTGTAAATATTTTACTTCCTGGGGCTAACTCTATTCCTGACATCTTCCAATATAATACTAATGATTTATCTATATTTCTGTCGTTTATTGCTACTGAATAATTAGCACTTATTATAAATTTAAATTTTTGGTATATTAAATTTCCTTTTACTGCACTTATTATACTTCTTTCTATTGGTTCTATTATTCTGTCATCGGCCAAATATATTTCTATTGGTGTATCTATTCCTTCTCTAAAACAAGCTCTTATTAATATCTCTGTTCCTCCTAGGTGTACATATTTTATTGGTTCTTTAGCTTTAATTTCTTTATTTATTATCCTTTTGTTTATTATGGGTATTCTTGCTTTTCCTTTGGTGTATTTAAAATCTATTATATGTTCTTTTTGACTTACTACATAATATTCTTCTTTTTGTCTTTTAAATATATTTCTTATCAATGGTATCTTAAATATTTTTTCTACACTGAGATCTAATTCTTTTCCTTTTATTTGTTCGAATATATTAATATCGAATATTACTTTTTGCTCTGTAGATTCCTCATTTGTATATTCTTCTTTCTTTATTATTTGTACGTCCTTTTCAGTCATCGTTATTTTCTTCTATTTCATTTTCAGATAATTCATTCTCAAGTGACTCAAATTCATATATGCTATCATCACTATCTGGTTCATAATCTATATAATCTATTTGTGTGTATGTTTCATCATTAATTATTATTTCAGAGATTTGTTTTTTCTTTGGATTTTTAGGTAATTTACAATATTTAGCGAAATGTCCTAATTTTCCACAATTATAGCATGTACATTCTGTTATTTTTTTCTTTGGTCTAAAAGGTCTTTTTGCTTTAGTATTTTTTATGTAATATCTTCTTCTTGGTCTTTTATACCTATATTGGGATTTATATTTTTTATATTTCCCCGGTTTTCTATATTTTTTTTAATAATAATTATCATTGCATCCGAATTGAGGTGCTATCTTATCTTTACAACATGCTAGGTTTTTGATTAATGTTTTTTCCATTTTTATGTCTTCTCTATATTTTTCACATATTGCTGAATACCATTTTTGTAAATATCTCATTCTTGCTCCAAGTGTATCTTGTAATCCTACTTCGTTCCAATCTTTTATTATTTTAGAACTAAATGGTTCTGTTAATTTTGTAAAATATAATTTTCTTATTTCTTTCGCTTCTTCTGTGTCGTAAGTTCCTTTGTAATAATATTCTCTAAATACACATGTATATTCGTCTATGTAACACATATTACATATGGCTAATTTTAACATTAAATTCCTATTTAACTGTTTCTCTTTATTCTGCTCTTGTACTTCTGTAGTTGTACTACTAAATTCATTTCTTATAGCTATTTCATATTTATTTAATATATCAATTGGTGTGGTTGCAATTTCTCCCTCTATTTTCTTATTATTTCTCAATGTCTTTATACTTTCTTCTGTTAAATTTTGTAACCATAATCTTACTGTTCCTATAAGTGTTCTTTCTATATATCCTGGTACTTCTGTCATTCCAATTTTGTTATCTATTAGTTGTTTTGATATGTATCCTACCCATAGTTGTATTATTTTGTTTATATCAGTTACACAATCTAAGTCTAAGAAACTACTGTTTCGTGATGTTGTAGATGGTATCCATTTTTTGTTTTTGTTTAACCTTTTATTTCATAAACTATCATATCTGTCAGATTCTTCATAACTAACATGTACTTGTACTTGCTTCATTTTTAATTTCTTCCGTATTTATTTCTATCTTATTGTTAATTGTTTCGGTTCCTTTTATTTTTTCTATTATTTTCGTATATGTTTCACTTATGTCTGAGCCTTGTTCTGAGCAGTTTTCATCTATATCAACATTATCAATTCTTATATCTGGGGTTTCTTTGGTTAGTTTTTCCCTAAATTTTTCTATCTCTATTTTTAAGTCTGTTTCTATTTCCTTTTCTTTTTGTTTAGCCGCATATAATTCTTTAAGCATAGTTAGTTCTTTTTCTAAGGCAATTATTTTATCATTTTTCACTTCTTCGATCTGTTGTATTTCTAATTTTGCTTGTTGTTTTATTGTATCTATTTCTTTTTTCCTATCTATTTCTTCATTTTCTCTAGTTATTCGTACCATTGCAGTTAGACTATCTTCTAATCTTACTGTTTCTTTTTCTATCATTAGATATAGATTTTCACCTATTTTTTTATACCTTCTTCCTAAATTTGAAAATATTATTTTTATTTTTAATCCTTCTGGATTTTCGTAGGTTTTTTCTTCTATAGCAAATTCTTCTTTATTCATTTTAAATTGTATTTCAATTTATACTCTATTTTCTGTATTTCTAGTTGTAGGTTTAATATTGTTTTTCTTTGAGCTGATAAAGATTTGTGACATACTCCTGCATATATGTTATATTGTAGCATTTCTTGCTTATGCTTTAATTCTTATCGTTTTGATATTACTGTTCTAATTAATTCATATCTATGGTGTTTTTCATCATCCATATTTTTAATTATTTTACTACTTAGCTCTGATACCAACTTGGGGAGGGGGGGGTCCTTTTCTTATGAGCTAATTCGTTCATAATACATTTTTTCTAAAGGAATTAATCTTATTATTTCTTTTATATGGATGATGAAACTGTGGTCCTAGAATGCCCAGTACAGGGTCCTCCTCCGAAGTCTATGAACTGAATAATGACCGAGGGGCTGAGGACCATTATCGATAAGAAGCGTCTGTCCACTGATGGACTTATTGACAAGTACCCGGAGATAATGAGTTTCCTAAAGTCGCACAACTTCCAACTCTTCAACAAACCCCATTGCCCTTACATTCCTAATTGGGTCTGGGAGTTCTATGCTGTCTATAGAGCCTTGGTGCCATAGGGAAAGAAGCAGGCAACTCCATTCAAGCCGGTTGACTACGTAGTTGTCCAGGGTATGAAGTTCTAGTGTGACAGTGAGGCTATTAATGATGTCTTGGAATGTCCTGATAATATTGATGACGAGTGAAAGCATCTGATCAGGAAAAAGACATTGGAAAATATAAAGAAGTGGTTGGCCCTTCTAATATCAGACGGTACTCCCAATTGGCTGGAGATTGGAGTACCGATTGAAAAGAAGGATATAAACATAGCTACAAAGTTCAAGTATGGCCTCATCAGCAACACTATCATGCCATCCTAGAACGAGTCGATTCTCCGCCTAGCAAAGGCAGCCTGTCTGGGTTGCATTATTGATGAGATGAGGATAAATATGGGGATAACTATGGCACAGAAGATGGTTATGACGGCCAACCAGCACCAGACTTCCCTACGCTTTTCAGTGTTGATCACCGAGTTGTGTAGATGTGCTCGGGTTCCTAGAGATGCAAAAAAGGCTGTGGAAGTGATTCCCACATATTCTACTGATATCTGGAGAATCAAGGCGGAGTATTTAAAAGATGAGGCGGAGAAGAAGAAGGCAGCCCGGTGGACCCTTCTCTGGTTGTGGACACATACACATTACCTGCGGAGGTACCTTGCCTACTCCAGCCCCTGGGTCTTCAGGTACTTCTAGTGTTGTTCCTTCTAACGCCCCTAATTCCTCTACTGCTACATTGCCTCCCAGAGCTGCTGATGTTGATATTTCCCGGCCCCCGCTCACTCAGGCTGATTACTCTGGATGGGGCACCTAGCCCATTCTGCCGATCGTCGTGCTGCCAGACTCGAGGCCTCCACTCTAGGCATCATTCAGGCAGCCCTTGCTGATGTCGTGACACCTTTGAGCGCTACTATTAATGCACTTGTGGCTAGGATAGTGGTGTGTGAGCATGGCCAAGGGGCCACCGAAGTGGTGACTACTCTAAAGGCCGCCATTGCTGCACTGAGAAGAGATATGGATCAGCTAAAGTCCATCGACATGTCCATGATTTTTGGGATGTTGGAGATCCCAGATGTGCCAGTCGAGCCAGATATGCCTTCGAATCCTACCAAAGATGATGTTAGAGTTGAAGAGTCAACTGATCCTTAGTCTGAGGCTGAGAAGGATGAGAAGATGCTTGGGGTTGTTGAGGAGGCTTCTTACGAGGGCCTTATGGAGACTGAGGAGGCCATGGTAGATGTAGCTCTGCAGGCTTCTTTGGCAGATACACCCTTAGCTGACCCTAGTAGACCTATTACAGTTGATGTGATTCTGGAAACTGATGCCCAATATCAGAGTGTTGCACTGGGTACTGTTGTCCCAATAAATGGAGTGACTTTTTAGTTAGGATCCCTTTTTACCTCCCTCTCTATCTTATTTTTATTTGACTTTTGGATACTTTATTGCTTGGATTTGAGGACAAATAGATTTTGTTTGTGGTGGGGTAAGGCCCACCTTTTGTGACTGTTGTTCTGTCTATATGTGTGCGTTTTTTAGCAATAAATTATGTTGACACTATATTTTGTAGGTGATTAAGCTTGTGGCTCCTTGCTTTAATTGCAAATGATTTTTGGACCCTTCTGAAAATTTTTGTACCACCTCCTGATTGTGTTTGAATGTGGTTGTTCTCTTGCAAATTTGTGTATCAGTCTTGATCAATACCGATTACTTGAATAGTGCTCCTAATCGAACAAAAATGAATGTGCGGCTTTGATGAGGCCAAATGAAGTTGCATAGGTAATATGTTAACTTTTTTCATCTCGTTGTGACTAGCCAATTATCAAATTGCGTCTCTTGTGATGAGCATTGCACACTAGCGAAAGTGTGGAGTCTTGTTTGACATTGGTGTCAATGCCTTGTGTGATGATCTTAATGTGAACCATGTATGATGATACCTAGAATTTGCATTGTTGGTCCGATTGACTAAGTGATGCAAACTCTTGAGATGATCTTTGGCAACTTTGAAGAGTGTGAAACCATTTGCATTATACCTCTTTGTGTGGCCTACCTTGTGAGTGAGTGAATTTCGCTTGAACACCTTTTGTGCCTTAACCTTTTCTTGGAAGAAACTTGATTAAATTGTGACCTTTCATTATCCATTACCCATAATCGTCATGATTTGTTGTTTGTTTAAATAGCCATCTTAGGCCAAAAGTCTAATATTGGGGTGTGGCGAAAAGAGAAGGTAAATCAAGAAATGTAAAGAAGTTCCCTTGACCTATGATTTTGAGAAAGATGGAACCCCTCCATACAAAAAAAAAGAGAAAAGAAGAAAATAATGAAAAAAAAAAAATGAAAAAGTTGTGGAATAAAGTTGTGAAAGTTCAAAAGAAAATGGGGTGTCCAACAGTGCATGGAAGATGAATAATGGGGTGACTTTTGAGCATGAATGAGAATGATGAAGAAAAGGAAAAAAAGAACTGTTCAGACCATATTTCATAAGGATTACAACAATTGAGCCTAAATGACCATACCTTTGCACTCAACTCCATCACAAGGCTTGAAAAGACATTTTTGATCTTGAGTGAGCTGAAACAATTGTTGGTTGGAAAATAAGGGCAAACCTATGGGTGAAATGATGCATTGTGTTCATCTTTGTGAGTGTGAGTAATGCATTCGATTTCGGAGCTTTAAATTGTTAAACCATTGTGTGTGAATATGGAATCACTCTTTGTGTAAGGGTATTTGAGTACCTTTGTTGAGCTTGAACTTGCATTTGAAGCAAGTATTGTGAACTTGAGAATCTTGGATAATGGTGAGTCACAACTTGAATCTTTGAGTGCACAATTGATCCTTGCATGAGTAAGTTGAGTCTTTTTTGGTGCATTCATGATTGAGACTTGTGTAGCACTATTTGATACATCTATTTTTAACTGTTGAACTTGAGTTTTATTTGAGGACAAGCAAAAGTTTAAGTAGGGGGTGTTGATGAGTCCGCGATCTGGACTGATTTAGGGCTTTATTTAGATAGATTTAGTGTCCTCAAATTCTTATTTTGTGCGAATAAATGATGTAAAATCCTTGATTTCTAGTTATTTGAATTGAGGAATAAAGCATGGACACTAATGAGTAAAAAGGAACAAGGTAGCTGAAAGAACGAAGAAAAGAAGGCATATTGATTGCCTAATCCATTGGGGAAATTGTTGAGTGGCTATTACCTTGTCTAAAGTTCCAGTGTGCCAAGCTCTAAAGCAGGAAATCAAGTTGGCGAGAGAAATGATCAGTCGGCGAGTCACGGAACGGCTCCGCAATGCAGTGTTGGATCGCCCAAAGTTACAGAATTTGAGGATGCTGAAGGCCAAAGCAAAAAGGCGATGGAATTGTCCAAAGGGCAAATCGCCGAGTTGATCGGCGATCCCGACTTACTGCACCAAATGATCCTTCGCAACATGTTTTTGGAGACTATAAATACATTTTTGAATTCTTAGTTTAAGATAGTTTTTGATAATATAGAAATTTTTAGTTAGAACTCTGAGTTGGGAGACAAAACTCTTCCTTAGCTTTGAAGAATTGAAGCTTTCCTTTTTTGAGAAATTGGAAGTGGGTCTTTGAGATTCTTCAATTTGGACCTTTGTAAATATGAAATTAATCTTACCCAGTTGATGGAAACACAATTTTGTAACAATTTCTATCATTTTATGATGTCTAGCTAAAACCCCAATTCTTGGGGTGTGATCATGTGATTATGGGTTGATTTAGCTTGTTGGTATTGTTAATTGTTAGTGTCAATGCTGTTTAAAAGTGATTTCCATCATTAATATTGTGGTTCAATTTAAAGCGTTGTAGTTGCAAATACAAGTCTACCTTCGTGTTTTTGGCTTGCTCGAGAGAGAGGTTTTAAATTTTAACCTATTTTATTCTAATTCCTTTCAATTCTAGCCTATTCAATTCCATTTGTATTCCAAATATAGCCACCCTTTCATTTCAATTCTTGCCAATTCCATTTCAATTTTGGCCATTTCAGATCCATTCCAACTCTCATCTCATCCGTCCATTCCTTTCAATTAAATCCTAGTTGCTCATCTAAACTAATCCTACAGTTCAGATGGAATCATTAGATCCTTCCTATTTCAATACTAAAATCCCTAAAACACTCTGATTCTCTTTTCTCCCTCTTCACACTAGCGCTTCCCCACCCTTACTCCTCTCCATTTTTCTCCGGCAAGAGCAGCTACCAGACCGCCGCCCAGCCTCCACCCCTCCCTCTCGTTCTCCTCACTTTCTCGGCTCTCTTTCCCCATCGCTACCCTTCTCTCTCTATCCTCCTTGCTCCCTCTCGTCTCTCCAGCGAACGACAGTGGCACCTAGCTACTCTGACAATCACCGGCGAGCTCCAGACAGCAGTAGCTCAGGCGAAGGCGAACAACTAGCGAGATCTTTCTCTCCCCTTCATCTCAGCTCCTCTATTCTCCAGTGACCAAAGTAGTAGTAGTAACCAAACGAACTAGTAGAGAACAGCTCTGGCAAACTACAACTCCGACCAAGCGAGAAGCTCCGGTAAGGCTCGAAATTCTGGAATTTTGCACAAGACAAATCTCGACAGATCCGTCCAGGTTTGTCTTTGTTAAATTATTCTTTGTCTTCTAAAAATAGCTTAAATTTTACTATGATTTTCTGCTATATTTTATGAATGTGTACTCAAAATTGATTACAGTTGTGAACCTTGTTTAAGCATGAACAATTGAGATTTTTTTTTATTTCATGTGCGTGTTTTCATAATATATGTGGCGTGTTTAAATTAGATTCAGGTTAGTTCATGGCTTTGATATCATTTTTTTTAGCATCATGCTTAAATACATTTGAATTGATTATGTTTGTTCATTATGTGAACTTGTTAACAATGGAGTTAACTGCATTAATAAGTGATTCTTCATCAATATGTTTTTGGCTGTTTGACTGTATTACAGTTTTGTCATGGAATATGATATACACACCTTACTTGATTTAGCTACATTAGCTACGACCTTGTGGGTTATTTATATGTTCCGGTTTAATCTTATATCAAGTTACATGGAGGACAAAGACAATTTTTTAATCTATTACGTGGTAAGTCACAAACAACTTTTGTATACCTTTTTCCAGTTTTCTTCTTGAGTTGGTACTTAGTTGAGGCTAGTTTCTCATTTGGTATTTTCATCTCCAAGAAATATCTTGTTATGTTTATAGTGTGTATATGTATGTGTCCTCATGGATATTACATGCAAGTAATGAGGCTAATTTGAGTTATTTGGACGTCAGAAGTCATTTTATTTTGCTCTGAATAATTTTTTCCATTTACAAATCTCTGCATTGTTTTATAATATGAACTGGTTGCCTGGAAACAATAGGTTAGTTATTGAAAGGTGTAGAATTCCATAGTCTAAAAGGATTGCCAGCAATATGCACTCTCTTTTAAGCAATACTAGATGTACATGACCAACTCTCAAGTAATAAAGAATAACATTTTCTGACGCATAAAAGGTTTACATAATAAGGGTTGTTTGACCTACTACGTAATTTATATCAGAAAATCATGCAGGTATTAACTTTTACATTTTTTCAGTTTTGTAACATTTGTCACTATTTCTACAACATATCTAGTATAGTTCCACACATGGGGGCTGGAGAGGGTGAGGTGTATGCAGACCTTACCCCTACCCTTGTGGTGGTAGAGAGGTTGTTTATGATAAGACCCCCCGCTCAAGAAAATTATTTTTGAGAACAATTTATAAAAATGCAAGAGTAAAACGCTACAACGAAAATATTGAAAAAAGAAAAATACTCACACGCCCTATGCCACTCACTGCACATTTGTGCTCCACTTCTTCACATGCCTGAACCATCTTAACCTCGCTTCCCTTATTTTTTCCAACATGGAGGCTATTCCCACCTTGACCTGTATGTCTTTGTACCTAATCGTCCCTCATAGTATGTCCACACATCATTTAAGCATCCTTCATCTTTCAACTCTAGGGTCTGTCTCCAAATATCCAGTCTACATATAACTTTGCCATATCATATATAGGAGACCTTCTATTCTTGTATTAACAAAGCTATAATATATTGTTGTAACAATGTTCAGGATGTGTAAAGTGATTTTTTGCATTTTAACATCTTCATAATTTCATAGATAATTGATCCAATAATGTTTTTGTATCATGTGTTTTAGTACTTTGAACATAATGTGTGGTCACTTACGATATATAGCACACATTAGGACAATAGGTGTATTCTTAGGCAAAATCCACACCAGCATGACTATATTTTTCTTGGTTGTGTTAAACTATTGAGATCTGTGTTTTTTAGGGGATTTAAGATAATGAAAATGGTTCAATTAGTTTTATTAGAGGTGATGACTATTACTTGTGTAGTTCATAAGTAAAGTTTGAAAACTTAAACTCATTAACCAATTAAATTATGTAAAAAAGAATGTGAGTGAAGGAATACAATTTTGTTTCATCATCATTTGGACTGAGGCGTTGTTATTGGTTTTTGGTTTATTTGTTTGTAAGCATTTTGAAGTAGTACTTTGTTCATATATTATTTTGCAGTTTAGCAAAAGCATGTTAGTGAAGTGACCAGAGTGGCTAGAATATTTCATTTTCATAGAATTTTCTCTGGACTCTGAATGGAGTCAGAGTGGCTTTCAGTTTTATCTAAGAATGTGAGATGTCTTTGGTTCTTTCAAGCAGCTGGTGTCATTATTTCTCTTTGTTTTTGTTCTGATTTTGTTTGCCTGACTCTTGTGATGCTACCCTCTGCACAATTTTTTCTCTTTTCATTTTGAGAAGAAAGCATCTGTTCTTTTTTCCGTTTTCTGCAAGTGATCCCTTGTGCTGCCTTAGCTTTACTAATTCATCCATCTACATCACTTGTTTTCGTCAATAGAGTCTTCTGGGCATTCTGTGTTTACTTTGAGGCAGTTTCTCTGCTACCTCAACTTCGTGTCATGCAAAACCCTAAGGTATAATTTCATGCTATCAGTTATGAAATGCATATTTCTCAACCCTCCTCTCCCTCATTACTTTTGTGCGGTGTAGGAACTGCCTTTGCTTGCATTTGACCACCTCTTTGTTATTTTCTACACAGATAGTTGAACCATTCACAACTCATTATGTATCAGTCATGTCCCTTGTTGGCTGGCCAAGTTGTACTGTATGGAATACCATTAGTTGGGCAGGCAAGAAGTTTCATTGTGATCACATACCCAGACTCACTATGTTATGTGGAATTCATTTAGGATGTTCAATTATTTCTTTAATTGGTTGGGCAAATTTTCACATATTTGGATTTTGTTAGCATGTTATTTATCTCTAACAACCTTATTATTTTTTCGTTGCATTGTGACAGGTTTTAAACTGTTGCGGCCATCTGCTAGTAGCATTAGGTCATAGTCATTGGCTTTCTATGGTTTTGATCTCTAAAATAGTTCAAACCTTCATCCTAGAAGACTTCTGTTACTACTATGTTAAAAGGTAAAATAAGCTTCTATCATGTCCATCTGTTTCTTATTCTATTCCTTTGCCATTCCCCATCATTCTGTATATGATAAGTAAAGTGGATGGCCAAGGTGCATATTGATTCATAAGTTAATTTGTTGCTTGGAATAGTAGGAGAAATGTTGTATTGGCCAAGCTACATATTGATTCATAATTTAATATAAATTCATGGGTAATGATTTCTCTTTGCAAAATGCATTGTACTGTTGTATTGTCTGGTTAATCCTACAAATGTTGTATTATCCATACCTTGTCAGCTTTGCTCTTCTGGAAATGTTGAAGATGATTTCTTGACAAAAATATCCATAACTTAATATAGTAATTGCAACAATCTGATTTTTTGGTTTGTTTTGATTGTTCATTTCATTTTTAATGTGTAGGGAAATGGAGGTGATCAAAGGAAACCTAACTTGAATTGGGGATTCATCTTCACAATTGGGGAAATTCTAGGAAGCTTCATAGATAGAAGAATACATGGATGAATAAGCTAACATACCTTGATTATCAAGCCTTACAAAGCTTGCAACAATGGAGTCTTGACTTGACCTAGCTTGCTTCTCTTCTTCTTCTTCTTCACTTTCTAGAGAGAGAATTTCTTGGATGGAATTGGGTTCTCTTTGGTGAATTGAAATAATGACTAGGATCCATAAATTAAGGGATCTAATAGCTTTATATAGGTGGCCTAAACTAATATAATGTGACAGCACTTAACCCCTAATTAATATTAGAATTTTCCCTTAATCCCCAATAGGTCGAGTTTCGAGAAGCAATCTGCATATCCCATAACTATGTGCCCACATAGGTCTTTAGCTAGTGGATCCACCTAAAAGGTAATATAATTAGTTCTACCTTAGTCAAGTAGGACACCTTCTTTCGGTGTAGTGTTACACGACACCGGATTCCATGTAGCTCACATGGTATATGCCAGTTAAGGCTATATTCCCTCTAATGAACAAGAACATGAGGTATGAACATGAACATGAGTTATGTACTATGGTTCCTCAAGAGGTCTTACTTAGTGTGAGTGGAGGTATCTTACTTCATTCATACATGGCACAAGTAGGCCTTGAGGAGGGACATGGTGTGTTTCTCTTACTTACGATGATTTATGAATTTATACATACTTTATATGGATTGTTACTATGAGTGGATTTCCTTACTATGAGTTATTAAACATGAATGTTTCCTTGTCTTTGAGTATTGACTATGGATGAGACCAAGGAATGATGAGCTTGAACATGGTGACTAAAGACTTATGTGGGTGGTATTATGGGATGCTATTCATATATGCACAAGTATAGCTTAGGGTCACTTATGTGATGGCTCTATTGTGATGTGATTGTCTTGGTATTTGACTATGTATGTATATTATGTGTTATGATGTTTGATATTTGCATTATGTCTATGATTGGAGACTATGCTTATGTTTATGTCGTTGTCCATTATGCTATGATGAACTATATATGAGTTGTCTTATGAGTATGTTCTCCAACTATTTCAAAGGTGATGTTCAAAATTGGCATATAGCATTGTTCAACTAAAATGTGCCTTTTTTTTCATGTTTTCAATGATTTTAATCATGGCTTCCATACTCAGTGCATTCTTGTACTAAACCATATTTCTATATTTGCTATAAGTGTAGGGTTTGGTTCTTGAAGGTGATCTCCTATTTGTTCAAGCTTGCAATAGATAATTCTCCTTGCTAGTTGGTAAGTCCTCAAGTTTCGCGGACGAGCATCTTTACTTAGTAGATTCTTTTAGTATTTCATTTTAAGAACTATTGTAAGGGATGTGTCCCTATTATTTAGACTTAGATTGTATCTAGATGGCTAAATGAGATAAATGTCTAAACTCCCATTCCTTTTTATGAAAGACTTAGATTGTAAGGAAATTTTTTAATTTCACATCATTCTATGACTTTTGTTTATGATATATTAAGGGCTTGTATGCGACTCCTTCGGGGTCAAGTACATCGTGTTACGTCTAGGGGGTATCCCTGGGTCATGATAAACTTGGTATCAGAGCATAAGATTTTGGGACAATATTAGGTTGATGTCTCATAAGCCACGTCTAGTAGAGACTTGTTCATAGTGTTAAGCACGCCACATTTATGAAAGAAAGGCTACAAGATGCTTAGTAAATTCCATTTCTTCATTACACTTAAGTCGTGCGATAGAGTTTAACTTTATAGGGTCTTTCTTCTAATCCATATCCGGTGGTCTACATGATATGACTACTCAAGGAGATTTCACCGATTGATTTGAAGGAGACTATGTTGGTGAAAGAGCTCCTCCTCAAGCTCCTCAAGTTTCGGTTGACTTAATGTCTAATGAGAAGATTAGGTATGGTTTTCAATTGTTGACTAAAGTTGGGATAGAAACTCTGGAAATATATGGGTCAAAGATGGAGGAGGATCCTCAAGAGTTCATAGATGAGATCTCTAAGGTATTGAATTATGTGGGAGTGACTCCGGTAGAAACTACATAATTGGCCACTTATCAATTTAGGGATGTTACTCAACTTTGGTTTAACCAATGGAAAGAAGCAAGGCCGGTAGAAGCGGGTCCCATGGAATGGGATGATTTAAGAATGGGTTTCTTGATAGGATTTTCCCTTTACAGATGAGCTAGGCTAAGATACTTGAGTTTGTTAACCTTCACCAATAGAGGATTAGCGTTAAGGAGTATGCTCGATCGTTCACTAGGTGACCCTAGATGAAGATGAGGAAGTTTGTGTTGGGTGTGTCCAACTTTATAGCAAAAGAATGTCATGTGACCATGTTGGAAAATAATATGCAAATTGAGTGTCTTATGGTTCATGCTCAATGGTTTGAAAAGGAGAAACTTGAAGAGAGGTCTAGAGGAACAAAGAGGTATAGGCTTGATGACGATAGTTCCTCTCAAGGAAGGTTGAATAGAAAAAAGTGTTATGGACAAAGCTCTTCTAATGTTTCCCCAAGGTTTAACCAAAAAGACGATTTCTAACCCTAAGTCCCAAGACAAGAATCATAGAATCCTATTCCTTACTTGTGCTAGGTCTGGAAAAAGGCATGATGGTAAGTGTCTAGCGGCCACAAAGGATTATTATGGTTGTGGTAAGATTGGTCACAAAATGAGGGATTGGCCGGTGGTTAAGGCTAGAGGAAGAGAGGATAAGCAAGTTCCTCTTAATGGTTCCGGTATGTGTTTTATGCTTTATTAGATTCTGGTATTACTTGTCTTTTGTGACATGATATGCTAGACCTTGATGTTGCCCTTAGTATGAATGGGCTTCATTGTTGGTTTATGATAATAACTGTAGAACCCTACTTGGCCATTTTGAGCTTTTGGTAGGATTGGAAGATTTGATGAAAAGGATATTTGATAAATGCCTATATGTGTAGAGTGAATAGACTCCTCTAAAAATGGTAGAAGTGTAATTCACTATGGTCTAGAATTACCTTGTGTGATGTACGTGAAGGATTAATGAAAACTTGGGCCTACCATAGAATTGAAAGGGATGATGTGCATAGATAGTAAGGTCATTGAGTGTCCTTGAAGTCCATATTTAGATTGGCTTGGAATTCTCACCTTGAGAACTGCATTGAGTTTGGGAAGTTTAGTCCCGATTTTGTAGGCTCATATGAAATTTTGAGTGGAGTTAGTAAGGTTGAGATGCATTGTTGTTAGACCTCTAGTGGTTTTAGAACCCCGACAAGGTTATTATGAGTTTTGGCTATGTCTTTGGGGATTGGTTGAAAGAAGTGGTAATTGAGGTTTTAGTAGGGGCCTTACTCCCAAGGGAGAGATAGTATGTTTGGATATCATGATTTTGAGAATCCCGATATCCTCATATCGTTCTTCTACTCCCATTCTAGTTTGAGACACAGAGTTCCTTGTGACTTGTTTCAATTTGGAGACATGTGTGATTTATGTTTTTCCATGATCTCTTTATGTTTTGCATGTTCTTGAGAGAATTCATGTTTGATAATAAAATGAGTTTCATGATTTATGTTCCTCATGATGTTGTGCATTTTAGTATGATGATAACATATTTGACTTCATGGGGTGATTTGATGAACATACTTTGTATGTTTTTGATGAAATGGCATATTGGCTCCATAATGTTGTGTTGAGCTTGCTTGTAGTTGGAGAAGGTAATTCCTCCTATGATTATGTAATAAATGAGGTTTAGAAGAGTTTGAATGGGCTTAGTCCCAAGGGGGAGATGGTGTGCCTAGCTAGCAAGGTTATTGTGTGTTTTGTGTTGCCATGCTTTCCTTCTATAATGCATATTCATGAAAACTTGTGTCTTGAAAGAAATTGAGTTTATGTGAATTGTTTTTCCTCATGTTGCAATGCATTTAGTATGATTGCCTATTGTACTTCATGAGAAGAATATATGAGCATGCTTTGGTTAGGAGTTGAGAAATTCCTCTTTGAATGAAATGCTTTCTGAAAGTAAATTGCATATGAGCTCCATAAGAGTATGATGACCATGTTATGACTAGGAGATTGTAGTTCCTCCTTGAACATGAGTAGTTATGAGAAATTCATGCATAATGGGTTTGTAGATGTAGTTCCTACATTCTTGTGTTGCATTGAGTATATTGAAATGGAGTTGATGTTTCCTCCTATGATTTGCGCATTATATTGATGTGTCATGCTTGATGGGCGGTTAGTCTTGCGCCTATAATTCCATAAGATGTCTAAAGAGTCATTCGACGACGAATGTTCCCAAGGGGGAGATAATGTAACACCTTGGAAATTAGTAGGGTTAACTATAGCCCAAACGTGAGGGTTAACGTCAAGGGTTAAGGGCAAGGGCCAAGGGTTTTGGGTGAAGGCCATCGCTAGGGGCCCAATGCTGCCTAAAATTAGCCTAGCCACTACCTACCATGACCACAAGGATCTTCACGACCTGTGGTGGCCACCACGAATTGTGGTGCCACCCGTAGTTGGTGAGGCAGTGTGCCCCAAAAGTGCCCAAGCCAAGGCTCCCCTTCACGGCTCATGGTCATGACCACAGACTGTGGAAAGGCTCGTGGGGTTGCCTTGGCCTCATGGGAGGCATGACAAGTTAGAGGAGCTACTTGTCAAAGGACAACGGGCCGTGGTGCCCTTGACGGTTCATGAAGGGGCTCTTAAAGACCCCTTAGGCGTGTGGGAGGGAAGGCTTTGAAGCCTAGATACTGCCTCAAGACAACAACCTCCACCACGACTCGTTGTCTTGACCACGGATCATGAGAGTTCTCGTGGTCATGCCTTCAAATTTAGAGGCCAAAACACCCAAGCCTTAGCCACCGCCCAAGAACCACGGCTCGTGGTCTTTAGCACGGCTTGTGAGGTCCTCTTGTGGTGCCTGGGAGTAGGCTGCCAAGGGAGGGTCGTTTTAGTAATTTACTTTTTAATTAATTAAATAATGGGTTGATTTAATTGTTTTATTTCACATATATAAAGTATTTTAAGTCATAAACCACCCGTTTTACTTCATTAAACCCCATGACCCAAATCGAATCAAAAAGTTCTTCTCCTCTCAAATATTTCTCTCTTTAGGAAACCTCCATTGAAGAAGAAGAAGGATTTTAAGTCTAGGGTTCAAGAACTCAAATTTCCTACCAAAGTTCATGAAGAATCTTCAAAAAGGTATGGTTTCTTTTCATCTATGGGTAGCCTTCACCCATAGAGTCCTTCCAAAATTAGATTTCAAAGTTCTCAAATTCCCAAAAGTGGGTTTTCAATCTAAGCCATGGATTCCTTTTCAAAAACAATTTCAATGACTTAATTGATTTATATTATGATTATATTGATGAATTACTACTATTTTAATGATGAATATCCCAAGAATACATGGATTCCCTTTTTTCCGCAAATTGTATCTCAAGCATGGGTATTTGTTGATACTAGTAGAATGTGATAGAGTTATGTATGTGGTAATTGTTCCAATTGACTGGGTGTGGGTTGATTATGATGTAATTGCATAATTTTAGTATGTATATACATGTATTCCTTATTAACCTAAGATTCTAGGGAAAAAATTATATAGTCTAATGTTGATGAACTTCTTTATGAATTGCCTTAGATTAGGTGACTTAGATATGAATTACTTACAAGTGAAGCTTTTAGACATGAAGAACTTGATTAGGGCATATATGATATGTCATGGTTGAGTAGTATTAATATTGACTTTATATGATACTAAATGACTATAATTGATCAAGAATGAAGCATATGGTTAGTTTACGTTGAAAATTAGGCTTACATGATGACCATGTGAGGTAATGTAACGACCCGAGAGCACCCCCTAGTCGTAACACGGTGTACTCGACCTCTCGGAGGTCTTATACAAGCCCTTAGCATATCATGAACATTAAAGCATATGCCTCATAAAATTCAACATATAAACCATACCATGTTCATAACATCTCATTCATATTCATAATGTATCATACTTAGTCATATCTAGGGTTGTAGGGAAGAGGGACCTTGTATCAACACTACAATTCACACTAACAAGTAAGCACCTCCACCATAAGTGGATCAAACCATTCATTCAAAGGATATATAAGAAGTAAACCTCTCCCCCACAAGTTGATCAACAATTCAATAGAGGGCTACTTACCAATTGAAAACCTTCATTCATAGCCATCAAGGCTTTCTTCAAGATTCAACCCTATTTTCTTGATATTCATACATCATATAGGATAACCTCATAATACAATAATGAATTTCATAATAACATACTAGATTCTTATCCTTCAATCTACAATTTGGGGGATTTTGGAAACCATCTTTGGAAGGTCCTCTTGGGGAAAGGGATCCCAAGAGTGAAGAGCAACCATACCTTAGTTAAACCCTATGAATCTCATGTGAAACTTCTCATCTACAAGCCCTTGCTAATCTCTTTCCAAGTTCTTCAATGGAGTCTTGAGTTGAGAGAGTTTTGAGAGAGAGAATTTTTGGAGGGAAAAGAATTGGGTTATGTTTTGGGGTCTTGACTTGTGGTGAATTAATGGATTAGTTTAGGGTCCTATAAGCTTATATAGTCCATTAATAAACCACCTAACCGACCTCCCTTAACCCCTACTTAATAACTAATTTAAACAGTAACCCCCATCTTAACTAAAAACTTCATAAAACTGGAGCATCTACGCCCTCCACCTACGGACCGTAGGTGGAGTCACGGACCGTCGTTTGGCCTTCGTAGTTCTGACAGTGCTTTACTATTTCGGAGATAACATTTTACTCTAAGATCGGAATAGGGCAAACTCGGTGGCGTTGGAAAGAGGACTCAGAGACCTTTCATTGGATAGGTAATGGCCCACCTAATTCGTTTTGAGCTATGAGATATGACCATCTAAAGTTGACCCTCACTCCTAACTTAAAACTAAAAACTCATTTTAGGGGACTGTTTTGAGGGTCCTGGTTCTAAATGATTTCATGACTTAGCTTAAGGTCTTGCTAGCTTATAAAGGAGAGTAATCAACTAGCTAAACAACCCCTTAATCCCTTAGTCAATTAACTAACTTAATCCCTAATCACCAACTTAAGACTAGAAGGCTGGAAATTGGCAGCACCTACGGCCACCCACCAACGGACCGTAAGTGGAGTTACCGGCCCATACTGTGCTCTTGTCATTTGGTTCAGATAGGGGGATTGGGGAGACTAAGTCTCAACCCATGAGACCTGCCTACGGGGCGTAGGTCAAGTGACGGCCCGTCACTGCCCTTCGTAGGTCAAGCTGTTTTTGACAGCTTTTGGCCAAAGGTTAGGTCCGCCTCATGGACCCCTTGGGTGGTCCTTGGGGGGTCGTACCCGATCGGTTGGACCCTAAACATGTCCATCTATTAATAAGAGTCACTCCTATGGGTTTTAGACCTCAAACAACACACCAAACACCACGACAAGACACTAGCACCCACACTAGCACCAAAGACTAGTTTCCGGACGTCATGGTCGTTTCTTGACGTTTGACCTCTAAAGTCACCAAACTAACTTCAATAGACATTTTTCATCATTTAAACATGTTTCCAACCATAAACTAACATGTGAGGCTCTAGGTTAACCTACTAGATTCAGTCAAGCCTTAGCTAGGTCTTACTAGTTTCGTACGGGGAGTTACAGGTAATGCTTGAGAGTAAAGATTGTAATATGAAGATGACTTCTAGGGCCTTAAGTGTAATAGCTAAAATGAATGAGCTATGAATGGTGAGGCTTTAAAGAAGGAAGCTATTATGCATGTTGAATTGTATATGGTATTATTGTGGAAGGACTTTACCCTCATGACCTACAATATAATTTCATGAGCTTATGTTCATGCCTATGAAGTTGAATGATAGATGTGTTGATTTGTTATGGTCTATGATACTGGTATGCAAGATATGAGAATTATGAATGGTTGTGATATATATGTACATACCTTATGAACAATTTGAGAGGGAAGTGTCTAAGATGATAATGTTATTGTTGTGTCATTGAAAGGACAATCTCTCACACATACACCCCATGCATGAACATGATTATGATGTATCTTTGGTGTTAATTAAAAGTATAGTTCTCATATGCACCTTTACACATTTCTATGCATGATATGTTCATAACCATGATGATATTCTTGTGTTGATTGAAAGTCTATTCTCATGCAAACACATGATCATAATGTGAAAGATTTCCTCACATATTAATGATGATTCTAAGGTTTAAAGTCCATTCTCACTTACTTGAATCTATGAGCTATTTTATTAGTTGGGTTGAACAAAGGGTAAAATACTCCATCAAACATGTAAATCCAATTCAAGACTTTAACAAGTAATTTTGGGAAATAATGCTTAGCACCGAGTGGATATGGAAAGTGAGGTAGAAGCCCACCAATCAATACAAGAGGCCGAGTCCTCTAAATTATTCTAATGAGATGGAAACTCCTCCGTCAATACAATTGGTCGGGTTTCTAGAAGAAATAGCCCTATCCGATAACTATGTGCTCACATAGGTCTTTAGCTAGTGGATCCACCTAAAATATAATACATTTAGTTCTACCTTAGGCAAGTAGGACACATTCTTTTGGTGTGGGGTTACACGACACCGGATTCCATGTAGCTCACATGGTCTATGTCGATTAAGGCTATATTCCCTATAATGAACAAGAACATGAAGTATGAACACAAACATGAGTTTTGTACTATGGTTCCTCAAGAGGTCCTACTTAATGTGAGTGGGGGTATGGGACTTCATTCATACATGGCACACATAGCCCTTGAGAGTGGCCATGGTGTGTTTCTCTTACTTATGATGATTTATGAATTTATGCATACTTTATATGGATTGTTGCTATGAATGGCTTTCCTTAGTATGAGTTATTAAACATGAATGTTTCTTTGTCTTTCAGTATTGACTATGGATGAGACCAAGGCATGATGAGCTTGATCATGGTGACTTAAAGGGGTACTTAGTATGAGTGGTATTATGGGATGCCATTCGTTCATGCCACAAGTATAACCTAGGGTCACTTATGCGATGGTTATATTGTGATGAGATGGTCTTGGTATTTGATGATGTATGTGTATTATGTCTTATGATGGTTGATGCTTGCATTATGTCTATGATTGGAGACTATGCTTATGTTTATGTCGTTGTCCTTTATGCTATGATGAACTATATGTGAGTTGTCTTATGAGTATGTTCTCCAACTATATCAAAGATGATGTTCAAAATTGGCATATAGCATTGTTCAACATTGTTCAACTAAAATGTCAATGTTTGCATGTTTTCAATGATTTCATGCATGCCTTCTATACTTAGGGCATTCTTGTACTAACCCATATTTATACATTTTCTTTAACTGTAGGGTTTGGTTCTTGGAGGTGATCTATTGGTTCAAGCTTGGAATAGATAATTCTCCTTTCTAGTTGGTGAGCCCTCAAGATTCGACAACGAGTATCTTTACTTAGTAGTTTCTTTTAGTATTTCATTTTAAGAACTATTGTAAGGGTTGTGTCCCTATTCTTGAGACTTCGATTGTATCTAGATGGCTAAATAAGACAAATGTCTAGACTCCCATTCCCTTTTATGAAAGACTTCGATCGTAAAGATTTTTTTTAATTCCACATCATTCTATGACTTTTATGTTTATGATATGCTAAGGGCTTATGTGCGACCCCTTCGTGGTCAAGTATGCCGTGTTACGTGTAGGGGGTACCCCTGGGTCGTGACAGCAACCCATTGTGCATGAAATCTCATCACTAATCATATCCTAGGAGGAACTACCATCTCCAAGCTAAGACATGCTCATATATTCATCTCATGAAGTTCTATAGGCAACTCTACTCAATGCACTACAACATGAGAAAAAAACAATGCACAAAAATCATTTCTACCAAGACTTAAGTTTTTTCATGAACATGCATATAAAGACATCATGGAAACACATAAACACACAATGACCTTGCTATTTAAGCACACCATCTCCCCTTTGGGAGTAAGCTTAAACGGACTTTTCTAAACATCATTCTTACTAAAGACTACTTCAAAGTCTCAAGTAACAAAACACCAAACAATAACGAAATTTAGTAAAACATAAAAGACATACTTGTAGTCACATCCAGAGGTCACGCTTGTTCATCTCTAGCTTGAAGAGCATAGAACCTATTCTTCTTTTGGGCATTCTCCTCTGATCCAGTAGAAGCAACTTGCTTTTCCTCCCTTCCCTTAGCCTTAAGAACTGGGCAATCCCTTATTTTATGCCCACTCTTTCCACAACCATAAGAACCATCCATGTCGGGTAGGCACCTACAATAATGATTCCTTCCACACTTGGTGTCAGTAGGCCTAAGTAATGGAGACCCATTACCTTTCTCTTGGTTAACCTAGGGGTATAAGGGGAATCTTTACCGAAATATCTTTGTTTGACCCTAGGTCAACCTTGTCTCTCTGAATTTGCATTAAAAAAGTTTCCATCACCGATCCTAGCTCTATTTGCCTCTCTATTTTTTTCCTTGAGTTTATCTTCCTCCATTTGTTGGGAATACACCATAAGACGTGAGATATCCATATTATCAAGGAGCATGGCCATACGACATTCTTTTGCTACCATGTCGGACACTCCCATCAAGAACCTACTAATCATATCCCTCAAATTTACCACCATAGATAGAGCATACTTAGATAGTTGGGTGAATTTCAAGGCATACTCTTTAACACTCATGCTACCTTGCTTAAGGTTAATAAACTCTTCCATGTTAGCCTCCCTAAACTCTCGGGGAAAGAACCTGTCAAGAAACGCTAGTTTGAACACTTCCCACTCTATTGGGCCCGCTCCTACAGGCCTATCATCTTTCCATTGCTCATACCATATTTGGGCAACATCCTTCAATTGGTAAGAGTCTATTTCCATTTTTTCTACCCAAGTCCACCCCATGATAGCAAGTACCTTATTAACCTTATCTATAAACTCTTTAGGATCCTCTTCCATCTTGGAGCCATAAATCTCTAGAGGATTCATCCTCATAAAATCCCTCACCCTTGAAGCAGCCATGCCCACTATTGGATTAACTGGAGATACCGCCTATCTATTGGCTTGCGCCATCTTGGCTTGACACAACTATTGGGTAGTAGACCTAAACTCTGCATGGGTCACATTCTCAACTAAATAATCAATTGGAGCTTGGGGAGGAGCCTCTTGATCCATATTGTCTTCCTCATTCCGCCTAGCATTTTCCCTTGTATTAGCCATATCCTGAAAACTATAGGGCACAATTTAGGAGAATGACCTACTAGGGCTAAACTCAATGGCACGACTTAGAGAATGAAGAAATGATATTTCCTAATCATCTAATAGCTTCCTATTCATAAATGTGGTGCGCTTCACACTTATGATCAAGAGTCTACTAGACATGATTTTGAGACAATCCTAGAATCATTCTAAACCTGTGCTCTGATTACCATGTTTGTCACGACCCAGGGGTATACCCTAGATGTAACATGGCATACTAGTGCCCGAAAGGCCTAACGCAAGCCACTTAGCATATCATAACATAAAGTAAATTGAAATGATGCGGAAATTGTTAAACTTTTTCCATACAATCGAAGTCTTTATAAAAGCAAGCGGAAATCTATAACACTTTATCTCAAATCATCTAAAACCACTTGAATGAAACTTTGGGACGCAGCCCATACAATAGTCTAAGCCATAAAAGAAAAACATAAAGGAAATGGTGGCATTATCCTCGATGCTACGAGGACTCACCAATCTGTAACTCCTTGCTCCTACTAAGAACCTAGCCTAAAAGATGTAACTCAAGATCGCCGGTCCCTACATTTGATAAGAATGTAGGCAAGAGTATGTGTTAGTACCAAATGTACTAAATATGTTAGATATCATAACACCATAAGAGCATGACAAAAGTTTTAGCCAACATAAGACATAAGCATAAGAGACAATAACATAATCATAAGCATAATCTCCAACATAGACATAATATGAGCATAAGTCAACATAAGGAATAATCCAATAACATAGGAGATACCACATATTCATAAGCATAATCTCAAACATAGGCATAATATAAGCATTAGTCATCATAGGGCATGATCCATAAACATAGGAGATACTTCATATTTATAGCTTAGTCAATACTTAGTTCTTCATAATGTAAGAGAACCTCTTCATAAGTAACCTTCAAGTATACTTGTAGAATGCATGGATGAGACCCCATAATCCCATTCATGCTAAGTATCCCCTTTGGCCATCATAATCATACTTATCATCTTATGGTCTCATCTTTATCTTACTTCTCATAGACAAGGAAATCTCTCAACTTTAGTCAAACATATCATGGAAGGCAACTATAGCAACAATCCACGTTAAACATACATCATATAAGAGAAACACTTCTTAGGTAACCCTAAGTCATACTTGTGCAACTCATGGATAAGACCCCATAATCCCATCTATACTAAGTACTCCTTCAGGTCATCATACTCATACTTCTTGATTTGAGACTAGACTGCCTCTTGAAACCTTGGAGCACTACGAGACACTTCATTCAACATATCTTAGTTCCTCACTAATTTGAATCCTATGAGATACATCCTTAACACTTATAAGTTCATTATTATCTTGAAAACTATGAGATACTATAGTAAGTACATCTTAGTTCATTATATTTGAACTCTAGGAGATGTTTTTCTAAGTATGTGTTAGTTCATCTTTTGAACACTACGAGATACTTCTTTAAGCATGTGTTAGTTTATTGGATACGAAGATTGCTACTAGAAACCCGGACTTCACTAGGTGAAGGCTTCCATCTCATGAGACCTACTTTTGGGAAAACTCGGACTCTACTGTGTGAAAGTCACCCCCTTACCTTGGAAGTTCAGACTCAACTAAGTGTGGCTCTCCTTTCAACTTGGAGCCTGGACCCAACTATGTGTGAATCTTCCATCTCATTGTCAATATCCACTTGGGGCGAAGCATACACCCCTTAGCTTAGGTATTAAGCCTTACTTAACATTCATACCTCATGGAATGATGTCCTTGACAATCAATCCATGTTCAAGTGATTCTATCACTTCATGCATTCCAACATTCATAAGATAGATTAGGTAGGTAAATGCCTTCCACCACAATTCTATCCATTAATATTCTATCCTCATATAGACTTTACTCTCAAAGCCTTAACATACATAATTCATCATATTGGCTTTACTCTCAAAGCTCTAGGAAAACAACATTCATGACTACAAGCCTTACTCTCAAAGCTCTACTTCTTACAATCATCATACATATCTAGATCACAAGACACTCTAGTCACAAGCTTCATTCTGCAGCAATTCCAATCATATTTCATCATAAAGTCTCATTCTTAATCATTACTAGTCATGTACAAATTATATACTTTAATCTAATTCAATTCATTTTTACAAGCTTCTATTCTTGAAGAATTACTATACATGTCATCAATTCTAGAAGATTACCTATCAATCTTCAATTTCCCTTCACAAAGCATAACCCACATTACTTCAATTTCATCAATTAGGCTTGGGTTAACCATGGAAAACATGTATTATCATCATAATATCATGATTGACTACTAATTCAAACATAAACAATCAATATCCACTCAATTGGATTCCTACTCAACGAAACCCACAATATTGGAAGGAACCCTAACTTGAATTGGAGAGTCATCTTCACAATTGAGGGAATTCTAGAGGGATCCATAGATGGATGAATAAGCTAAGATGCCTTGATTATCACGCCTTACAAATCTTGCAACAATTGAGTCTTGACTTGACCTAGCTTGCTTCTCTTCTTCTTCTTCACTTTCTAGAGAGAGAATTTCTTGGAGGGAATTGGGTTCTCTTTGGTGAATTGAAAATATGACTAGGATCCATATATTTAGGGGTATAATAGATTTATATAGGTTGCCTAAACTAATATAAACCGACACCATTTAACATATAATTAATTCTATAATGTTCACTTAACTCCCAACATAACAGACCTAGTTGACCACACTGTCTCACCCACGAGACCACACCCACGGGCCATGGGTGGATTCATGGGGCGAGCTAGTCATCCGTTGGTGGAGGTAGTGGAACATGTTTTTGAGCCCTTAACCCACGACCCCTCACCCATGGGGTGTGGGTGACCCTACGGAGCGTGAGTCCTTCATGAGAATGGACTGCCTTGAGGCAGATTTTAGGGTGGTTTTCTAGGATCCTCTTCAAGGACTCTTGGTTGGTCCTTGGAGAGTTGTACCTTGATGTTTTAACCCTAAACCCTTCATTCTAAGTATGGGAGGTTAAATTCATAGTTCTAACCCTTACATAAATCTCTAGTTGACCTACTAAACTTCGGGGTGTTACAAAAAGCTTCTTAGAACTGATGACCAAGTTGACTACAACTACTATCTTGACTCTACATTATGGTTCAGACGGTTATGTGGTTGATGCATCTAGGGTCTACATGGGTTATGTGTTGATGCATTAGGGTAAGGTCATAGCTTGTGCTTCTAGATAACCTTAGGTCCATGAGAATAACAACCTGACTAATGACCTTAAGCTTGCAGGCATAGTGTTTTCCCTTCAGATTTTTAGACACTACTTGTATGGTGTTCATGTTGATGTTTTCACAGATCATACGAGCCTCCACTCTGTGTTCACCCTGAAAGAGTTAAATCTTCATCCAAGGAGATGGATTGAATTCCTCAAATACTATGAAATAAATGTACTCTACCATCTGAGTATAGTCAATGTAATTATTGATGCCCTCAGTAGATTGTCCATGGGTAGTGTGGAACATGTTGAGGAATAGAAGAAAGAATTAGCCAAAGATGTTCACCGGCTTAATTACTTAGGAGTTTTCCGTATGGGCTCGTCAGATGGCGGTGTCATAGTTCTAGATGGTTCAAAAGCTTCATTGGCAGTGGAGGTTAAGGAGAAAAAGGACGGTGATCTCATACTGTTTCAGTTAAAAGGTGCAGCTCATCAATACAGAGTTGAGGCGTTTTCCGAGTAGGAGATGGTGTGCTTCGTTACCAGGGTGGCTTATGTGTTCCAAATGTTAGTGAGTTGTGGCAGAAGATCCTTATAGAAGCCCATAATTACAAATATTCTATTCATTCGGGTGTCACTAATATGTATCATTACCTACGGGAAGTCTATTGGTGGAACGACATGAAGAGGTATATTGCAGATTTTGTGGCTAAGTGTCGTAACTTTCAGCTGGTTAAAGTGGAACATCAAAAAGTAGGAGGTGTGACTCAAGAGATTAGCATTCCTATGTAAAAGTTGGAAGTGATAAACATGGATATCGTTACGGGTTCACAAGGTACTCATACACAACATGACTTCATTTGGGTGATAGTAGAATGAGTCACTAAGTCAGCTCACTTCTTGGCAGTTAAGACTACAACTTTAGGGGAGGACTACCCCAGACTCTACATTAGCGAGATGGTTAGGCTACATGGGGTTCCCTTTTCTATAATCTTAAATAGAGTTCCCCAGTTTACTTCTCAATTCGGGACGTCATTTCAGAAAGGTCTTGGTGGTCAGGTAAATCTCAGTACAACATTTCATCTGTAGACAAATGGTTTAGCACAATATACCATTAAAACCATAGATGACATGTTGAGAGCTTGTGTGACCGATTTCAAGGTTAATTGGGATGATCACCCACATCCAGTAGATTTCGCTTACAGTAACAACTTCCATTCAAGTATTCAGATGGCCTCTTATGAGGCACGATATGGGCTTAGATGCAGGTCTTCGGTTGGTTGGTTTGGAGTAGGTGAAGCAGCCTTGATTGGGCTTGATTCAGTTATGAGGCTTTGGAGAAAGTTGAACTCATCAGAGTTAGAGAGCTCAGAGTCGTCAAAAGTCAAATGTAGATGTGAGGAAAAGGGAATTAGAGATTAAAATCAATTATTGGGTTTCCATGAAGGTGTCACCCATGAAAAGGGTGATGATATTTGGAAAGTAAAGGAAGCTCAGTCTCAGGTATGTATGTCCTTACTGAATCTAATGAGGGTTGGCAATGTGACCTATGAGTTAGAGTCGCCAGCAGAACTAGTAGTGGTTCATCCAGCCTTTCACATTTCCTTCTACTTAGAGGTGTGTGGGTGGTCCGGCATCGATAGTACCTTTATAGAGTGTGGTTGTGAATGATAGCCTATGAAGAGGTTCCAATTGAGATTTGTGACCGTCAGGTTCATAGGTTGAGAAATAAGAAAGTCGCTTCAGTAAAGGTTTTGTGGAGGAATCAGTTCATAGAAGGAGGTACTCGGGAAGCAGAAGTATCCATGATGGCCGAGTATCCTCACCTTTTTCAATGTGATGAAGTTTGAACTTGAGGTAATAGCCCCTCTCAAGTATTTCAGTTAATCTTGTGTAAATTCAATCTTAGTATCTTGTCCCCTAAGTTATCCTTGCATTTCAGCATATTTGCATTGTCATGGAACTTAGTTAAGTTAGATATCAATTTCTAGTACTCAGTTGGTAGGGATAGCAACTTTTTCCCTCCAATATAAGCTTTTTTAGTCTTCATTCAAGGACTAATGATCTCAAGGGGGATATATTGTATCACATTCAAAATCTGAACTAGGATTAAACAAGAGAGAATGGCAAACCACAGATGGGTACACGAGTCGTGAAAAGGACCACGACCTGGCACCCTTCTCGTGGTGTTGCACCCAGCCACTATGGATGAACACAGACACCTTGACAGTCCATTAAGCATCACACGGACTTTGATGCCATTCTTAAAAAGAGGCATAGAACCCTCAAGCTATTGTAAAGGATCACGGTCTCTTAAATGGTCTGTGAGCTTCACACGGACCATGAAGTCATCTTTGAAAGAGGCTTGTTAGGTTTTTGAATGTTGTTTCAACTTCAAATGATAATATCTTTTAGCACAAAATGAATTAAGTGTCCCATGACCTAACAAATTAATGATTTTTGAGTCCTCTTTCCAACACCACCTAGTTTGCCTAATTCCATGCCTGAAGTAAAAAAGTTATGCTCGTTTGAGTGAAGCCTCGCCAGGCAGGGCAACAAGACGACGCACTTGACGAGCCATAATGCCTTAGATGGACCAATAAGCAAGTCGTGAAGGTCACTTCGACAGCTTTAAGCTAGGTTCATATTGGTCTTTTCTCTTATCTGTTTGGTACTTAAACTATGTAGTTTGGTGCTTAAACTACGTCGTATTACTCGGTCTAAGCATAGTAATCTAGTTAGAAACTATTAAAACCTTGATTCAACTAAAATCATCTAACTTTCTCCCAATAACAAGCAGAGGTCTTGTTCAACTACAACCCCAAAATCCAAAGAATTTCTCCGTAGTTTATGTCACCAAGTCGGTGGGATTTCACTAGTGGGTTTCTTTCACCCATTAGCGTTACGACCAGGGGGTACACCCTAGACGTAGCATGGCGTACAAGACCTCGAGACGGCACATACAAGCCACTTAGCATGTCATAAAATAAAGTAATAGAAAATGGATCGGAATTTTAAAACATTTTCCATAAAATCAAAGTCTTTTATAAAATGAAGCAAAAGTCTTTAACACTTGTCTCAAACCATCTAAAACATAAATAGTCTTTGGGACGCAGCCCATACAATAGTTCTAAACAGAAAATGAAAGACGTAAAGAAAATAGATCAAATCCTCGATGCCATGTGGAAGCACCAAATCTTCACTCCTTGCTCTACTATGAACCTCGCCACGGGGAAGGAAGTCAATATCGTCGGACCATACATTTGATAAGAATGTAGGTAAGAGTATGCGTTAGTAAAAAAATGTACTAAATATGATGTCTAGCATAAATCATAAACATAATCATAATATACACTTTAGTCAACTAAAGACATATACCATAATCATAAGAGATCACAACATAAGTCATAAGGACATTCAATGCACATAAATCATCATATCATAAGAGGAACACTTCTCAAGTAACCTCACTTGTTCTTACTCATTATATAGGTCATCACCTCTATTGATACATATCAAGGAAGGCAACTCAAGCAACAATCCAAGCTAAGCTTACATCATACAAGCAAATATCATATTAAAATATACTTACGATAGTTCCTTGAAGTAACCTTGATTCATCATAAACATGCTACTTCGATTAGGGACTTGTTCCACTTTAGGTATCCTTACTATACATGGAAAAGCACCTCTTATGCTATCATGGAAAAAAGACTCTCATGCAAGTCAAAGCTACTCATGGAAGGGTACTATTTCTCAATCCAAGCTACCAATGAAATGGTTTTTCCTTGCCAAGTCATGTTATTACACAAGCATTCTATTATGCTAGTTCAAGCTAACCTTTGTAAGGGTACAATTTCTCAATCCAAGGCTAATCATGAGATCTACTAACTCAAGCTACCATGCGTGTCCTTGTCTTACCAAGTCAAGCTTTTAATAACATGTGGATTTTCCTTCATATAATTCCATAAAGGTCATGGGTATTCACCTCCTTATTCATTCATCATAGTACGAACATGGGAAATCACCTCTTGTTCAATCCTAGAGTATGAGAAATTACCTTATATACTTTACATATGGAGGACAAGGGTACTCGCCTCTAGCCTCATCATTCATTTAGCATTTTAGTCTAGATACATTTAAGGTGAGCAAACCATTAAGCCTAAAATCATCTTATGTGAGAAAATCTTTCACATTCTACATTCATACATTCATAATAAAGATCATAAGGTAGATTATGTGAGTAAAGTCCTTCCACAACAATTCTATCTAACAGTCTACCATTATCACATAATTTTCACCCTCAAAGCCTTAACATTCATAGTTCATCATATTAGCTTTACTCTCAAAACCTTAGTAAACAACTACATGCCTTACTCTCAAAGCAATACTTCTTACAATCATCACATATGACTAAATCACAAGACATTCCAATCACATGCTTCATTCTTAAAAAATTCTAATCACCTTACGGGGAGTGGGTCACCCTATGAGCATGAGTCCTTCACTTGAGTGGACTGCCTTGGGGCAGATTTTAGGGTGGTTCTCTAAGGTCCTCGTCAAGGACACTTGGTTTGTCCTTGCGGAGTCGTACCTTGACGTTTTAACCCTAAACCCTTCATTTTAAGTACGGAAGATTAAATTCACAATTCTAACCCTTACGTGAAGCTCTAGTTGACCTACTAAACTACGGGGTGTTACAATATCTCCCCCTTGGGAACATTCTTCTTTGAATGACACTCTAGGCTAGCAACCCATTATGCATGCAAGTAATCAAAATGCACATAAACAAAGGAGGAACTTCATCTCCAAGCTAAACATACTCAATGCAACACAAGGAAGTAGGAACTACATCTAACAACCCATTATGCATGAAATCTCATAACTAATCATGTCCAAGGAGGAACTACCATCTCCAAGCTAAGATATGCTCATATTTTCATCTCATGAAGTTGTATAGGCAACTCTACTCAATGCACTACAACATGCATGCAACCCACAACAACTCTAGACTAGCAACCCATCATGCATGCAACTCATCAAAATGCACATAAACAAAGGAGGAACTTCATCTCCAAGCTAAACATACTCAATGCAACACAAGGAAGTAGGGACTACATCTAACAACCTATTATGCATGAAATCTCATAACTAATCATGTCCAAGGAGGAACTACAATCTCCAAGCTATGATATGCTCATATATTCATCTCATGAAGTTGTATAGGCAACTCCACTCAATGCACTACAACATGAGGAAAAACAATGCACAAAAGTCATTTCTACCAAGACTTAAGATTTTTCAAGAACATGGATATAAAGACATCATGCCAACACATAAACACAAAATGACCTTGCTATTTAAGTACACCATCTCGCCCTTGGGAGCAAGCCTAAAAGAACATTTCTAAACATCATTCTTAGTAGGTGTTTGGCCATGCGATACCATATCACGATATGGTATCGTGAGATGGAATCAGCGTTTGAACATGTGATTTTACGCTGATTCAATCTCATGATTCCATATTCTCCAAAAACCATGATATGGAATTATATGGTAATTCTATATCATGATTTGAGATATTTTAATACAAAAATTGATACATGAGTTTATATTTTTTTTAAAAACCCCACATTTGTATCTACTAACCATTTATTTCATATCTAAATAAAATTTATAATCACATCATTACTTTTTAAAATTTATTATTCTCACCGACATAAACTTTATTATTCTCACCAACATATAGTCACTTTAACTCACACCAACTGATTGTTAAAGTGATGAGATATTTATGGTCTATGAGCTTGAAAATATAGTTGCGGATGATATTGACCAACAAATGGCTCAAAGTAACAATGTTGGTTCGTCTTCTTGGTCACATGATCGAGAAATGCAAGTTTAACGAGAGGAAATTGTCCGTACTATGTGGAAGGATTATTAAAGACTAGTACACTACAATTTATGTTCATTTTTTTTATTAAATTAATGTTAGATGAAACAATTACTTAAGTGAAGAACAAATATCTTTGTAATAATTTATTATGCGATTTTATAAATCTTTGTTTATTTGATATGATTGAATAAACAATTGGGGCTATTTTAATAGTTTTACAACTTATGAGATTTTTATGTTTATGAGAAAATATACAACACAAAAATTTCATATCGCATGTCCAAACAAAACATCAATTTCATCTAATGATTCCATATCATCATACATTATCGCATGGCCAAATGGGCCCTTACTACAGACAACTTTAAAGTCTAACATATCAAGTCACAAAAGACCAAACAATACTGGAATCTAGTGAAACATAAAACACATACCGGTAGTCACATCTGCAGGTCACTCTTGTTCATCTCTAGCTTAAAGAGCATCAAAACCTATTCTTCTTTTGGGCATTCTCATCCGAACAACTAGAAGCAACTTGCTTTTCCTCCCTTCCCTTAGCCTTAAGCAACGGGCAATCCCTCATTTTTTGCCCACTCTTTCCACAACCGTAATAACCATCCCTGTCAGCTAGGCACCTACCATAATGATTCCTTCCACACTTGGTGCAAGTAGGCTTAGGTAATGGAGACCCACTACCTTTCTCTTGGTTAAAACTAGGGATAAGGGGAATCTAGACCAGAATATCTTTGTTTGACCATAGGTCGACCTTGTCCCTTGAAGTTTGCATTAGAAAAGTTTCCATCACTGGTCCTAGCTATCTTTTCCTCTCTATTCTTTTCCTTGAGTTTATCTTCCTCCATTTGTTGGGCATCCACCATAAGATGTGAGATATCCATATTATCAAGGATCATTGTCGTATGACATTCTTTTGCTACCATGTCGGACACTCCCGTCCAGATACAACTCATCATATCCCTCGAATTCGCCACCATAGATGGAGCATACTTTGATAGTAGGGTGAATTTCAAGGCATACTCTTTAACACTCATGGTACCTTGCTTAGGGTTAATAAACTCTTCCACCATAGCCTCCCTCAACTCTAGGGGAAAGGCCCTATCAAGAAATGCTAGTTAGAGAGAAATCGATTTGATTCGGGGTAAATTGTTCGATTTACCCCTACTACACTCTAGCTTAGTTACCAATTTACAGTGATTTACTATCAATAGCAATTACCCGGTTCATTACCTTAGCCCATAATCCTATCACATCCCAAGAATCCCGTTTCAATATTTGTATTTTCATTTTTAGTTGTCATTTTAGTTGATAATTGATTACAAAATCCCCTTGGATACTTGACACTTGTGTCAACCTTTAATTTAGCATGTTTTTCTTCGTAAATGTGTATAGCTATAATTGACTTGAACACATATATGCTTTTCTATTGACTCTCAATTACGAATTGCTCCATTGGGACTCGACCCCAACTCACTAGTTATGTTATATTACTACTCATGATCGTTGGTACTTGAACTGGAAGTAGTGTCCTGATCGTGAAATTAGTTCTCCTTTCAACTTGGAGCCCAGACCCAACTATGTGTGAATCTTCCATCTCATTGTCAATATCCACTTGGGGCCAAGTATAGACCCATTAGCTTAGCTATTAAGCCTTACTTAACATTCATGTCTCATGGAAGGACGTCCTTGACAATCAATCCGTGTTCAAGTGATTCTATCACTTTATGCATTTAAGCATACATAAGATAGATTAGGTATGTAAAGGCCTTCCACCAAAATTCTATCCATTAATCTTCTATTCTAATGTAGACTTTACTCTCAAAGTCTTAACATACATAATTCATCATATTGGCTTTACTCTCAAAGCTTTAGAAGTTAACATTCATGACTACAAGCCTTACTTTCAAAGCTCTACTTTTTACAATCATCATACATATCTAGATCACAAAACATTCTAGTCACAAGCTTCATTCTTAAGCAATTCTAACCACATTTCATCATAAAGGCTCAATCTCAATCATTGCTAGTCATGATCCAAATTGTATGCTTTAATCTAATTCAATTCATGTTTGCATGCTTCTATTCTTGAACAATTACTATGCATGTCATCAATTATAGAAGATCACATATGAATCCTCAATTTCCATTCACAAGGCATAACCCACATTACATCAATTTCATCAATTAGGATGGGTTAGCCATGGAAAGCATGTAATATCATCATAATATCATGATTCACCACTAATTCAATCATAAACAATCAATATCCACTCAATTGGATTCATACTCAACTAAACCAATAATATTGGAAGGAACCCTAACTTGAATTGGGGATTCATCTTCACAATTGGGGGAATTCTAGGGGACTCCATAGATGGAAAAATACGTGGATGAATAATCTAACATACCTTGATTATGAAGCCTTACAAAGCTTGGAACAATGGAGTCTTGACTTGACCTAGCTTACTTATCATACTTTCTTGCCTTAGACCACTATCGAGGCTATGAGTTTTCATATTCTTCTTCTTCTTCTTCACTTTCTAGAGAGAGAATTTCTTGGAGGGAATTAGGTTCTCTTTGGTGAATTGAAATAATGACTAGGATCCATATATTAAGGGGTCTAATAGCTTTATATAGCTGGCCTAAACTAATATAAAATGACACCGCTTAACCCTTAATTAATTCTAGAATGTTCGCTTAACCCCCAACTTAATCGACCTAGTTGACCACACTTCCTCACCCATGAGACTCCGACCACGGGACGTGGGTGGAGGTACTGGAACATGTTTTTGAGCCTTTGAACCACGACGCCTCACCCATGCGGTGTGGGTCACCCTACGAAGTGTGAATACTTCACCTGAATGGACTACCTTGGGGAAAATTTTATGGTGGTTTGCTAGGATCCTCTTCAAGGACCCGTGGTTTGTCCTTGGGGAGTCGTACCTTGATGTTTAACCCTTCATTCTAAGTACGGGAGGTTAAATTCACAATTCTAACCCTTACGTCAAGCTCTAGTTGAAGTATTAAACTTCGGTCTGTTACAAAAAGCTTCTTAGAACTGATGACCAAGTTGTCTACAACTACTATCTTGACTCTACAAGATTGTCAGATGGTTATGTGGTTTATTGTGATGCATCCAGGGTGGACATGGGTTGTGTGTTGATGCATCAGGGTAAGGTCATAACTTATGCTTCTAGACAACCTAAGGTCCATGAGAGTAACTACCCGACTCATGGCCTCAAGCCTGCAGCCATAGTGTATTCCTTACAGATTTTGAGACAATACTTGTATGGTGTTCATGTTGATGTTTTCATAGATGAAAGAGCCTCCAGTATGTGTTCACCGATAAAGAGTTGAATTTTCATCCGAGGAGATGGCTTGAATTCCTCAAATACTATGAAATGAATGTACTCTACCATCCGAGTAAATCCAATGTAGTCGTTTACGCCCTCAACAGATAACTCCATGGGTAGTGTGGAACATGTTGAGGAATAAAAGAATGAATTAGCCAAAGATGTTCACCGGCTTGCTTACTTAAGAGTTTTCCTTATGGACTCATCAGATGGCGGTGTCATAGTTCAGGATGGTTTATAAGCTTCATTCGTAGTTGAGGTTAATGAGAAAAATGACAGTGATCCCATACTGCTTCAGTTCAAAGGTGCAATTCATCAATAGAGAGTTGAGGTGTTCTCTTAAGTGGGAGATTGTGTGCTTTGTTACCAGGGTGGCTTATGTGTTCGAAATGTAAGTGAGTTGAGGCAACAGGTCCTTATAGAAGCCCATAATTCTAGACATTCTATTCATTCGGGTTCCACTAATATGTATCGTTATCTACGGGAAGTCTATTGGTGGAACGACATGAAGAGGTACGTTGCAGATTTTGTGGCTAAGTATCCTAACTATCAACTGGTTAAAGTAGAACATCAGAAACTAAGAGGTGTAACAGAAAGATTAGCATTCCTATGTAGAAGTGGTAAGAGATAAACATGGATTTCGTTATGGGTTAACCAGGTACTTATAGACAACATGACGTCATTTGGGTGATAGCAGAATGAGTCACTAAGTCAGCTCACTTCTTGCCAGTCAAAACTACAACTTGAGGGAAAAACTAGTCCGGACTCTACATTAGCGAGATAGTTAGGTTACATGGGGTTCCCCTGTCTTTCATCTCAGATAGAGTTCCCTAGTTCACTTCTCATTTCGGGAAGTCGTTTCAGAAACGTCTTGGTAGTAAGGTAAATCTCAGTACAACATTTCATCTGCAGATAAATAGTTAAGCACAATATACCATTCAAACCTTAGATGACATGTTGAGAGCTTGCGTGATTGATTTCAAGGTTAATTGGGATGATGACCGACCTCTAATAGAGTCGCTTACAATAACATCTTTCATCCCGGTATTCAGATAACATCTTATGAGGGATGGTATGGGCGTAGATGCAAGTCTCTAGTTGGTTTGTTCGGAGTAAGTGAAGCACCCTTGATTGAGCCAAATTTAGTTCATAAAGTTCTAGAGAAAGTTCAATTCATCAAAGTTAGACTAAAGGCAAGTCAGAGTCGTCAGAGGTCATATTTAGATATGAGGAGAAGAGACTTAGAGTTTGAAATCAATGATTGGGTTTCCATGATGGTGTCACCCATGAAGAGGGTTATCATATTTGGGAAGAAAAGGAAACTCAGTCCGAAGTATGTATGTCCTTATGGAATCCTAATGAGGGTTGGTAATGTGGATTATGAGTTAGAGTTGCCAGCAAAACAGCAGTGGTTCATCTAGTCTTTCACATTTCCTTCTTGACGAAGTGTGTGGGTGATCCGGCATCGATAGTACCTTTATAGAGTGTGGTTGCGAAGGATAGCCTCACCTATGAAGAGGTTCCAATTGAGATTCTTGACTATCAGGTTCGTAGGTTGAGAAATAAGGAAGTCGCTTCAGTAAAGGTTTTGTGGAGGAATCAATTCATAGGGGGAGCTACTCGGGAAGCAGAAGTATCCATGATGGCCGAGTATACTCACTTTTATCAATTTGATGAAGTTTCAACTCAAGGTAATAGACCCTCTCCAGTATTTCAGGTAATATTGTGTAAATTCAATCTACTGTCTTGTTGATGAGTCAAAGATTTGGACTCATTTAAGCCGTTTGTTTACATAGGTTTAGTGTCCTCAAATGATACATTTGTGCCACGAGCTGATGAAAAATCCTTGATTTTAGGTATATGGGTTGAGGATCAAAGCTAGAATATTAATTGGCAAAAGGGACAACGCAAGCTGAAAAAGAGAGAGAAAAACAAGCCTGACAATCGCTAAAAGAACTCGGCCGATCGCCATATCACTCATTGATCGCCTAAAATTACAGAATATTAAGCCTAAAATTGGAAAAACTTAGTCGAAGTGCATTCCCTATCAGCGACTTGCCAACTGCATCGGTGAAGGATGACCATGTCGCCAAAAGTATTGAGTGAAGCCAAGTTGAAATCAAATCACCAAGATAAAATATGAAAGGGTGCATCGTGGAAATGATGGACAATCCCTATTTCGATTGCCTAAAATTACAGTGCTTGAACGATGAAAAGGTGAAGAAAGAAGGCGAGAGGAAAGGACGATCGGTGAGTCACCGAATGGTCGGTGAAGCCCGACATTCCTCGCCGATTGACCCCAAAAAGCTACACCTCATATTAGTATAAATTGATTTTGGAGGAGAGAGAAAGCATTTAGAAATTGTGAGGAACAAAAGATAGAGAGCAAAAACACTGTTGTTGGTAATTTTAATCAAGAAATTTCAATTGGGTATTTCAATAGAGAAGATAATACTGATCTTAGAAGTTTGATTTTCAATTACCCAGCCATGGAGCACGTAGTAGGCATTGAATTTCTTTCTTTTACGATGATTGGCTAAAACCCCAATCTTGGGGGTTTGACATTGTAACCAATTGTTGCTTTTGACTTAATGGGTGTTAGTTATTGTCGATTGTTTTGTGTTAATTTAAAGTGGGTATGAGTTATTACTTTGGTTTAACTCCATGATTGTATGATTAATGCAATATACCTCAGGATTTTATGCTTGCTTAAGAGAGATGTGTAAAACTAAGGTGATAACTTGGTATCCATATGATAGTTTCAACTTGAGAAAGTGAAATTCAAGATTCATCCCTTGTATCTAGCTGGATAGAGTAGATTTGATAAGATTGTGGGCTGGTCTTCTTAAGGTGTACCTTGAGGTTCAAAGGAACTCAGTGGAAATAAGGAAATTGTTCAAGAGAAGAGTGCCTTACTTAAAGTCCATTCTACCTATGATGAATTAACATTTTTTGTTAGTGATTTACGCCTGTTGAGTTGAAATTTGAAGTTGGTTAGTCAATCCCCCAAGCATCTTCTCCTTATTTGAGTGTTTGTTGTTAATTGTTGAAGTGGTTTGAGTTCTAGTCTAAAAACTATTCATTTGGAATAGTGATTACGCCCTAGAGTTTGGTTCATAGATTCTTGAAACATTTATTCCTTTAGTTACAAAAGTCATCGTTAGAACTTCATATTTGAATTCAAAATAAAGATACTCTTTGTGGGATCGACCCCAACTCATTTAGTTGGGTTTTATACTTATTTACGATCGTTGATCACCTAGAATTGGATGAGGTGTGGTTGAAACATTAAATCAAATGGTGCCTCTGTTGGGGAGTAGTGTTGTTTAGAGTTCTTTTATAGAAGTTTAACTTGTGAATTTTTCGGCTGTAGTTTATTCAATTTAGGTTGTCTTGTGTTTGTGTTGGTCGTGCTTAGCATAAGAGAGAATGAGTGAGATAAAGATGAATGGTAACCAAGCAGGTCACCAAGATGATGTTGATGATGTTAATAGTGTGCACAAACCAATCCAATTGGGTCGAATTGGTGCAATCTGCCTACCGTTAGCTGAAAAGGATGCTATATTTGATGTCACAAGCACAACTCTTCATCTCCTCCAAATGAAGGGACTCTATGGAGGGTTGACTCATGAAGACCCACATGAGCATACGAGAAATTTAATAGATATTTGCAGCCCATTTTCATTCAAGAATGTGTCACAAGAATCAATCAGGCTCAGGTTATTTCCACCATCTCTGACGGGGGAAGCTAGCAAATGGTTTACTAAGTTACCAAAGAATTCTATCACATTGTGGGATGAGCTTACCAAGACAATCAATGAGAGGTTCTTTCCTCCGTTGAGGATGATGAAACTCAGAGATAACAATCTAGATTTTAAGCGATTAGAGGGTGAACCCATCCATGAAACATTGTTGAGGTTTAAGAAACTCCTACTTCAATGCTCGACTCACGTGCTACCAAATGATTTGCTACTCCAATATTTTTACCAAAGTCTTGATTCGGTAAATAAAGGAGTGGCTGACCAATTGGTTCGAGGGGGAATAATATTGCAATCATTTGAGGTGGCTCCATTTCTTGTTGATGACATAACGAAAATAAATCAAGCCTGGTACACTCAAGAAGATCAAGTTTCACCTGTTTGTTTTAGAATGACTCAAGAGCAACTCGATAAGGAAAGAGAAAGGGATGATAACATCAAGAAGATGTTGGCCAAATAGAACTACTACAAGCACATGTGTTTGAGAATGCGAAAAGTCCCATGGGAACAAGTGGAGTTTTTAGAGTTGAGAAGGGTTCTTCTCGGGCAATTCAAAGCCGGGGGGAATCAAGGCTGGAATTCCAATATATGAGGAGGATTTCCAACCGCACTATTTAGAGCGGGCTGGGAATCAAGGTTGTAACTCTCACAAAGAAGAAGAGAAAAGAAAATACTATCAAGAATGGGTTTAGAAAAGTTATTATGGGAGAAGAGAAGATGATCATGAAGAAGACCACACTCAATCAAGTGAGAGCCCAAAGTAAAAAGGGAGTGCAAGTAGTCCCCGAGTGGACGATTTGTTGTCGTGTATCCTTGACAAAGTTGATGGTTCGGATGATTTGTTAAAAGGGATGGAAGCTGATTTTTTGTCACTGAATAATAGAGTGAACTCTCACGCGGATGCAATCAAGTTACTTGAAGGTCAGTTGAGTTTGCTTTCAGCACAATTGGACTAAAATTTGACGAGGGAAAACTGTGATAGAGGTCTAGTTGTGGTTACGCGTAGTGGAAAGGTAGCGGTAGGTGATTTGATGGGCAACAATGAAGCTCAATCTCATGAAGAAGACAAAGGTATTGAGGAAGAAGAAATACTCATCCAACAAAGCATTGCCAAAGGGTCATAAAAAGATGTGGAAAAAAGCAATCCAATCTCAAAAATGGTGCAACCTCTACCCAAAATACCTCCTCCATTTCCCCAAAGCAAAAAGAAGAAGAATAAGGATGAGAAGTTCACGAAGTTTTATCGGTGTTCAAGACATTATCAATTAATCTCCCTCAAGTGGAGACATTGTTGGAGATGCCGGGTTATGTCAAGTTTATGAAGGAGTTAGTCACAAATAAAGAAGCTTGGACTTTCAAACAATCGAAGTTTCTCATAGTTGTAGAGCAATTATGACTAATGAGATGATTAAAAAGAAAGAGGATCCTAGAGCTTTCACCATCCCTGCACCATCAGCATACTCTAATTTTCCAAGGTCCTATGTGATTTAGGAGCAAGCATAAACCTAATGCATATGCAATCTATAAACAACTTGGGTTGGGTGTGCCGAAATCCACAACAATGAGACTCTTGATGGCAGACCCATCAATTAAATACCCCGTGGGGATACCATATGACATCTTGGTAAAGGTTGACCGATTCATTTTCCCAGATGATTATGTCATCCTCGATTGCGAAATTGATGCTGAAATTCCCATTATTCTAGGAAGACCATTCTTGGAAACCGGAAGAGTGTTGGTAGATGTTGAAAGTGGGACATTGAAATTCCGGGTGAATGAAGATGAAGTAACCTTGAATGTGTGTAAGTCAATGAAGCACCCAAGTGATGTTCACGTGGTCTCTACTATTGATGTTATTGATGAGGTGGTGGCTAGTGTGACCCAGTTCATGTGTATGAGTGAACCACTTGAGGTCGTGCTTGCTAACTATGATAAGTTCGTAGTCCAAGGCTATGAAGATGTAGTAGTTGCTCTGTCGGATTTGGGGGACCATTCAAAGACTCCATTGAAACTGGACATTGATTTAAAAAATCTAGAAAGTCCTCCAGCAAAGCCATCAATAGAAGAACCACCGAAGCTTGAGTTGAAAGTGCTTTCTTCCCATCTTTGATATGCTTTCTTGGGGGAAAACAAAACCTTACATGTAATCATTGCAGCTGATTTGCTTGAATGGAAAGTAAACTTGCTTCTTGAGGTGTTGAAAAGACATATCAAAGCTATAAAATGGACTATTGCTGACATAGTGGGCATTCCACCCGGCATTTGTACTCACAAGATTCAGCTTGATAGTGAATGTAAACCGAGTGTTAACATCAGTGAAGATTGAACCCACAAATGCATGAGGTGGTAAAAAAGGAGATAATAAAGTGGTTGGATGCAGGTGTGATCTACCCTATTGCAGATAGCAAGTGGGTTAGTCCAGTACAATTTGTACCGAAAAAGGAATGCATCATAGTAATCCCAAATGAAATGGGGGAGCTTGTGTCTATGAGATAGGTAACCGGATGGCGAGTGTGCATGGATTACCGGAAGTTAAACTTGTGGATAAAAAAAGATCACTTTCCCATGCCTTTCATGGATCAAATGCTTGATCGACTTTCAAAAAGAGGATGGTATTGCTTTTTGGATTGATACTCCGGTTATAATCAAATCCCTATTCCTCCGGAATACCAAGAGAAAACCACATTAACCTGCCCATATAGATCTTTTTCTTTCAAATGGATGCCATTCGGGTTATGTAATGCTCTGGCAACTTTCAACGTTGCATGTTATCTATATTCGCCGACATGGTAGAAGATTCAATAAAAGTCTTCATGGATGACTTCTCATTTGTGGGTGATACATTTGAAGCATGTTTAGCACACTTGGGGAAGGTTATTAAAAGATGTGTGTTGACAAATTTGGTCCAATATTGGGAAAAATGAAATATCATGGTTAGGGAAGGTATACTTTTATAACGTCCCTAAAAATGAATAAGTGAAACTATAGCCTAACGTGTGTGTTTGAGTTTGCAGTGAGGTTTGATGGTGTTAGATATTGTCCAGAGCGATGGTTGAGGGGTTTAGGGGTTAACGTCAAGGTAGACTCCCTAAGAATCCTTAAAACCACAAGGATTCCCCAAACTTGGTGGACCATGGAAGGGGACCACGCCCTGTAGGTCCATCCACGTCCCATGGATGGCCTCCGTGGGTCATGGCTCCAAAATGTAAGCCACAACCTCAGATGATGTAGGGACAGTATGGTCCGTGACCCCATCCACGGTCCGTGGATAAGGGTTTCTTAACCATTCCTGCAAGACTGGTTTTAGTTCGGCCATTGTGGGGGTTTATTATTAAATTCACCCCAAGTCTTTTTAAATGTGTGGACAGTTATTTTAGGGTTATTATGATATTTTAAGAGTATTAAAACATTAAAACCCTATTTTAGATTTCATTCTTCAATTTCCCCAAATCAAAACCCCTCCATCTCCAAATATCTTCTCTCTAGAACTCCATTGAAGACCAAGAGAAGAAGGAGAACAAGAAGACTTAGGGCTTGAAGAGGAGGGCTAATTGAGTGGATTTTTGTGGAATTCATCTATTAAGGTATGGTGATCCTTCATCTAGGGTTAGATTTCACCCTAGAGTCAATTTCAAAGAAGTTTTCAAAGTTTCAATTTTCTCAAAAACACTAGATTCTACTCAATCTCATAGGTACTTTCATCAAACATTTTCAAAGGGTTTATAATGACAAATTATGATTTTATTGATGTTCTAAGGTGTTGCATCCGGGGTGTACCCTCTGGTAGTGACAAACATGGTATCGGAGCACAAGATTTTGGAATGGTCTTAGGTTGTCTCAAACCACATCTAGTAGAGACTTGTTCATAATGTGAAGAGCACCACATTATGAATAAGAGGCTATTGGGTGTTAAGAAAGTTTCACTTCTTTATTCTTCAAGTTGTGCCATAGAGTTTAACTCTATAATGTCTCTCTCTTGTTCCTGATGTGATGGTCTATGGAGTATGACCACTCAAAAGGTTTATGTTAGAATGGTTGAGGGAGAGAAAGGGTTCATTGTGATGCCAACTATGGCTATGTGACTTGATAGATGAGAGATGGAAGATTGTGATGTTGACTTTAGTGTGAATGGGTTGCTGTATGGTTATGTGTGCTGTTAGTAGAAGGTTATGATGAGTTTTGAGGTATGTTGAAAGAGTTGATGAATGTGGTATTTTAGAAATGCCTAAGTGTGATCAGTATAAAGGTTTAGTGATATCTTGCTTCGACCTTAGAATGGAAAGAAGTGAAGTTTGAAAGAGCTAGTATAAGCTTTCTCCTAAGTGAGGGATAATGTGCCTAGATGGTAAAGTCTTTGAGTGTCCTTGATGTTCATGAGTTAGGCTTGATTGATGTTCTAACCTTAAGAGGTGTAGTGAGTTTGAGGAGTTTCGACCTGGTGTGGTATACTCATATGAGACCTTGAGTGATGTGGTAAGGTTGATTGGGAGAAAGAGTTACATAATGAGGAACTTCGTAGTTTGAGAGTACCGGTATGCTGATGGTTTCCTGTAAGTTGTGAATGTTTTGATTAAAGTTCCTATGTTAGGTTCATGATAAGCCTTAGTTGGGTTTACTCCTTCTGGGGGATAGTATGGTTGAGTAGTAAGGTTGTTGAGGGTTTTGATATCCTTACCTCTTCCTTTACGTGCTTATTCAAGCCTAAGACAAAGTGCACCTTTTTTGTTGGCTTGTTGCATGTTTTAGAGTCATGTGTCACATTGTATTTCCATGTTCTCCTTATATTGTGCATGTTCTTTGATGAATTCTTGTTTAGTTGAGAAATTGATTTTTCATGATTTATTGTTCCTCATGTTGATGTGCACTTAGTTTGAGTTGTCTATATGCTTCATGAGGTTAAATGTTGAACATGCCTAAATGTTTTTTTTATGAAGAAGTTGCCTAAACGTACATTTATGAGAAAATTGCTTAAATTTGCTTAATGATGTTGTGATGAGAATGATGTGATTTGGAGAAGGAAGTTCCTCCAATGAAATGAAGAATGCAAAGTTTTGATGCATAATGACTTTGTAGATATAGTTCCTACTTTCTTGTTGTGTTTTGAGCTTATTAAAGTGGAGTTGATGTTTCCACCTAGTTGTGTGCATTTGATTATGATGTTGCATGCATCATGGGTTGCTAGTCTCGAGTCGTTAACCACTTAATGAGTTTAGAGTGTCATTCGAAAACGAATGTTCCTCTGTGGAGGATAATGTAACGACCCTAAAAACGAATAAGTGAAACTAGAGCCTAACATGTGTGTTTGAGTTTGATGTGAGGTTTGATGGTGTTAGATGTTGTCCCGAGCCATGGTTGAGGGGTTTAAGGGTTAAACATCAAGGTATGACTCCCCATGGACCACCCTACGGGTCCTTAAGGAGGACCCTAAGCCTAACCCCTTGAAACCACAAGGGTGCCCCAAACTTGGAGGTTCACGGAAGAGGACCAAGCCCCTACGGTCCATACACGTCCCGTGGATGGCCTCCGTGGGTCATGGCCCCCAAATGCAAGACACAACCTCAGATGATGGAGGGACAGTATGGTCCGTGACCTCATCCACGGTCTGTGGATGGGGGTTTCGTGAACAATGCCTGTAATACTGGTTTGGGTTCGGCCATTGTGGGGGTGAATTGGTAAATTCACCCGATGTCTTTTTAAGTGTGTGGATGGTTATTTTAGGGTTATTATAATATTTTAAGAGTATTAAAATATTAAAACCCTATTTTAGATTTCATTCTTCAATTTCCCCAAATCAAATCCCCTCCCTATCCAAAATTCTTCTCTCTAGAACTCCATCGAAGACCAAGAGAAGAAGAAGACTTAGGGCTTGAAGAGGACGGCTAATTGAGTGGATTTTCATGGAATTTATCTATTAAGGTATGGTGATCCTCCATCTAGGGTTATCTTTCATCGTAGAGTCAATTTCGAAGAAGTTTTCAAAGTTTAAAGTTTCTCAAAAACCCTAGATTTTACTCAATCTCATGGGTTCTTTCATCGAACATTTTCAAATGGTTTCTAATGACAAATTATGAATGTATTGTTGTTTAATCTATTTGTGTTAGTATTGAAAGGCTATTTTTCAATTTGACACTCATGAATGATAATGGTGGAATATGAAGAGTTTCTATAATGTGAATGTTGAATCTAGAATTGGTAGTCTTATGCATACTTTTCTTGTATAATGAATGTGTGTTGACTTGATGAATAAGACTCGATAGGCTATAGCATTCCTTTCATATATGAGTAATGAATGTGTCTTGACTTGATAGATATGAATTGATAGGCTTAAGGCATTCTTTTCATAAATTATCTAATGTAATGAAGACTCTAGAATCGATAGGCTAGAGGCATTCCTTTCTTAATGAGTTAATGTAACATGAATCGATAGGCTAGTGGCATTCCTTTCATGGGTATAAGAATGTAATGAGGGACCATGAATCGATAGGCTTATGGCATTTTTATCATTGGGACTCTAGATCTATCCTTGAATGTACCATGGATCGATAGGCTTATAGCATTCCTTCCTTGTGTAATGATGTATCATGGGTCAATATGCCTATGGCATTCCTCCCTATACACTAATGTAATGTGAATGAAATAATCTATGGGAATATAGGCTAAGCACCGAGTGGATATGGTTAGATGGAAACTCTTCCAACGCTAGCTTAGAGTTCCAATGAACATCTTTCTATCCCATAACTATGTGCCCACATAGGATATTAGCTAGTGGATTCCATCCGAGTTAATGTACCGTTCTACCTTAGGCAAGTAGAACACCTCTTTACGGTGTGGAGCTATATGACAACCGGATTCAATGTCTAGCTTGCATGGTCTATGTCGGTTAAACGCTTATTCCCATCAAGTGAGATGTGCATTATGGATTCTTGAGGAGTTCTACAAAGTGTGGGTGGTAGTATGGGATGCGATCAATGCATTGCACGAGTAGGCTTTGAGAGGGTCATATTGAGTTCTCTAAGTCTTAATGACTATTGTATTAGTGTCCTCATAAGAAGAAGTTAAGGAGAATGTTGATCTAATGTCTAAATTTATAAAATTCCTCTAAATGCATGAATGTGTCCTAAATGGACCTAATGAAGAATGTTGTCTTAAATGCTTAAATGTAAAGATGCATGCTATACTTGAATTGTATTATGAGTTACTTCCTTGTCATGACATATTGTATATGAATGTGCCTTGTCTAGGGTGACTTCAAAGAATTAATTAGTGTGAGTAGTAATATTGGATGCTACTTACACATTGCACAAGTATGACTTATAGTTGTCTTAGATGTTGGTCTTAATGTGATGATGTGACTCATGCAATGTTTATGTCTCTTATATGATTTATTTGTGAAAAGGATGAATGGTAAGTTCACTTTTGTTGACCTTAAGGTGGTAAGTTAGTGTGGATGGTGGTATGGGACACTATCCATATATTGCACAAGGTATAGCTTGAGAGTTACTTGAGGTGAAGTCTTAAGGTGAAGGTAAAGGGTTATATGTCACCTTGTTCAAATGTGAAATGTGACTTGTATATTGGTTGTGACTTATATTATGCCTCTTTTATCAATGTTCATGAAGTTTTACCAAAATGGCATATATCATGACTTTCAAATCAAATGTCCTTTTTAAGCATGTTTTTGCATGGTCATCATACTTATTACTTAATTGTGCTAACCCCATTCTTCTCCCATTTTACCAAAGTGTAGGGTTTGGAGATATTGGTGTTCTATGGTTGAGGAGTAGATTTCTAAGGTTCTTGAAGATGAAGAATTGGTGAGTCCTCATAGTTTTAAGGAAAAAACTTATTATGTTCCTTTTCTGTCTTTTAGTTATGTTAAAGCTTTTGTATGGGCTAAGTCCCAATGTTGTATTCAAAGTATTAGATGGTTTGAGAGATAGTATACAAAGTCTAGAAAGTCTTCCTCTTGCCTTTTAATTAAAATGTCTTCGATTGTAAATGAAAGTTTTAAATCTTTTCTATTTTCCTATGTTCTTATGTTCTAGAATGCTATGAGGCTTGTATTAGACCCCTTTGGGGCCGAGTACGCCGTGTTGCATCCGAGGTGTACCCTTGGGTCGTGACAAGTTCTTGGTCACAACGTGTCACAAAAAGGGCTGGAGGTTGATAATGAAGGTTAAAGTGATTAAGAAGTTACCACCACCAACTCGATAAAGGGTATTCGTAGTTTTTTGGGGCATGCTGGTTTTTACCGGAGGTTCATCAAAGACTTCTCGAAAATTGCATGCCCCTTATGCCAACTTTTGGAGAAGGAGGTGAAATTCAACTTTGACGATGCATGTATGGTGGTCTTCAAGTGTTTGAAAGAGAAATTGATCTCCACCCCAGTTATCATTACTCCCAATTGGTCAGCACCCTTCGAAGTGATGTGTGATGCAAGTGGTACTGCATTAGGTGTTGTGTTGGGGCAAAAACGAAACAAACTATAATCCCATTTACTACGCAAGCAAAACTCTGAATTGTGCTCAACGTAATTATACATTTATAGAGCAAAAATTACTTGCGGTGGTGGAATATGCGATTGAGAAATTTTGGGCATACTTGCAAGGAACCAAAGTGGTGTTCACACTGATAATGCTGCTCTGCGTTATTTGATGGCAAAGAAGGATGCCAAGCCAAGATTTATAAGGTGGGTGCTATTGTTGCAAGAATTTGACTTTGAAGTCAAAGATAAAAAGGGTTGTTAAAATCAAGTGGCTGACCACTTATCAAGATTAGAAGGCAAGGAGAATGACAAGCTGGAGGTAGACATAAATGATGCCTTACCCGATGAACATGCATCACGGTAACTCTACACCAAACCCTTTAGTATGATGATTTTGCTAACTATGCAGTGTGTGGGCTGATACTTGAAGAACTGAACTTCTATCAACAAAAGAGATTTTTGTTCGATGTCAAGAAATACTTTTGGCATGTACCGTACTTATTCAGAGAGTGTGTAGACCATATCATTCGGAGATGTGTACCGGAAGAGGAATTTAATGAAATTCTCCATGCTTGTCATTTTTCACCGGTTAGAGGTCATCATGGTGGAGTGTGTATAGCTGCTAAAATCCTCCAAAGTGGTTACTACTGGCCATCCTTTTTCAAAGACAAGGTGGAGTATCCAGGAGACATGAACTTCTTCTAAAACCTATTTTGGAAGTTGAGCTAGTTGATGTTTGGGGAATAGATTTCATGGGTCCATTAATGAGTTTGTTTGGTAATAATCTCATTCTAGTCACAGTAGATTATGTTTCTAAATGGGTAGAAACTGTGGCACTACCAAACAATGAAGGGAGAAGTGTTGTTCAATTCTTGAAAAGCTACATGTTTGCTAGGTTCGGCACTCCTCGGGCTATTATTAGTGTTGGTAGATCCCATTTTTGCAATAGGCTTTTTGTGTCCGCATTGAGCAAATATGGGGTGAGACATAAAGTAGCAACGCCATATAATCCTCAAACGAGTGGCCAAGTAGAAGTTTCAAATCGGGAGATCAGGAATAACTTGGCTAAGACCATAAATGCAAATAGGACTAATTGGTCTCAAACGTTAGATGATGCTCTGTGGGCATATCACACCACCTACAAGACACCAATCGGTATGTCTCCATATCAACTAGTCTTTGGGAAATCTTGCCATTTACCAGTTGAATTGGAACACAAAGCACTGTGGGCATTGAAGGCTCTAAATCTGGACTAGGCTAGGACTTCAAAAGGAAGAGTAGATCAACTCAATGAATTGGAGGAATTAAGGTTTAGGGCCTATGAAAGTTAAGCACTCTAGAAGGAAAAGATGAAGAAGTGGCAAGATTCTAGAATCCTTAAGAGGGAATTCTGTGTTGGAGATTGGGTGTTGCTGTACAATTCTCGACTAAGACCCTTTCCGGGAAATCTCAAGTCCAAATGGTCAGGCCCATTTAGAGTGACTCGGGTGTTCACTAATGGAGCAATTGAAGTCGACGGTAAAAAGGTCCTACCTTTCAAGTGAATGGCCAACGTTTGAAACTATACTTTAGAGAGCACCATGAAATTTTTGTGATTGAAGTAGTGTATCTGGAAAATGCTTGAGCAAATTTCCACGTCGTACCACGACGTTATATATGGCACTTCTTAGGAGGCAACCCATGTGTTAGTATTTTGAATAATGTGTGCTAAATATACAGGTGTAGGCAATTTTGTGAGGTAAGACTCCTTCGGCGAGTCGCCAAGATCGTTCAGCGATCACAAAGTTGTTTGCCTTTCTGGCATAAACAATGGGTTGAGATACTGGAATATTAGGCGGATTTCTTTCACCACTCGGTGACTCACGAAGTAATTGGGCGACTCGACTTTCACCCCCTTTTTGCAGTAGCCTAGATAGCCCAGCCTCTTGGATCATTCGACTAGGTTTCAAGTCCTTTAGGCGATGTGCTGATGTATTCGGTGAACTCTCTCTTGTCCGTTTTTTTGCCCTTTCACGAACTGATTGCACACTGGAAACTTCGATGAGCTCCAGACTATTGGGTAACTCGCCAAGGAGTTCAACGACTCCAACAAGTTTTTCACCTCCCTACTCTACGTGTTTAAGTGCTAGAAGTTTACCTTTGTATTTGTTATTGTTTGTTCTCTACTCAAATTGGGGACAATGTTGGATGCTTTTGGTTGGGGTGGTAGGTGTTTGGTCATTGAGTCATATGATCAATACTGATGACTTGAATAGTGCTCTTAATAGAATGAAATGCATGCGTGGCTACGATGAGGTTAAATGAAGTTACATAGACTATATGTGGACTTTTTGCTTCTCGTTATGACTAGCCGGTTATCGAATGGAGTCTCTTTTGATGAGCATTGCATACTAGCTTGACTGAGTCTTGTTTGATATTGATGCCAATAGCTTGTGTGATGAGTTTACCTTGAACATTGTATGATGACACTTAGGATTTTCCCCGTTGGTCTGTTTAACTATGTGATGCCACCTTTTGAAATGATCTTAGGCAACAATTTTGAAGAGTGAAACAATTTGACAATATACCTCTTTTGTGGCCAACCTTGTGAGATGTGTGTACCTTGTTTGAACCCCTTTTCACCTTATCCTTTTGTTGGAAGAAATTTCAGCAATTTTGACCCCTCTCTATCCATCCATCCATAATCCTCATGAAGTATGGTTTGATTGAATAGCCTACTTGGGCCAAAAGCCTAAGTTGGGAGTGTGTTGAAAAGAGAAGGTAAATCAAGAAGTGTGAAAAATTCTCTTTTGAGCCAATAGTCTTGAAAAGATGGAACCCCTCCATATTAAAAAAAAGAAAGAAAAAGAAGAAGAATGAAAAAAATTGGTGAAATAAAGTTGTGAAAGTTGCAAAAGAAATGGGGTATCCGGTATTCTATTGGAAGTTAAATAATGGGGTGAATCTTGAGCATGAGTAAAAAAACTGAAGAAAAGTGATATTCATACCACATTTCATGAGGATAGCAACCACTGAGTCTCAATGACCATACCTTTACACTCAACTCGGTTACAAGCCTTGAAAAGACCTTTTTGATCCTAAGTGAGCTGAAACAGATGTTGATTGAAAAATAAGGGCAAACCTATGGGTGAATTCATGCATGTGTTCATCTTTGTGAGTGTGAGAGTTTTATGTGATTCCGAAACTATAAATTGTTGAAGCATTGTGTGTGAATATAGAATCATCAATGTTGTGAGGGCATTTGAGTACTTTTGTTGAATGTGAACTTGCATTTGAAGCTAATATTGTAAACTTGAGTATCTTTGATAATGGTGAGTCACAACTAGAATCTTTAAGTGTACAATTGATCCTTGCATGAGTAAGTTAAGTCATGTTCTGTGCTTTCATTATTGACTCTTTCGTAGAACTGCTTGAGACATCCTTTTTGAACTGCTGAACTTGAGTTTACTTGAGGACAAGCAAAAGTTTAAGTTGGGGGTGTTGATAAGTCCAAGATTTGGACTCATTTAGGGCTTTGTTTACATAGGTTTAGTGTCCTCAAATGCTACAATTGTGCCACGAGCTAATGAAAAATCCTTGAATTTCAGGTATATGGGTTGAAGACCAAAGCTAGAACATTAATAGGCAAAAAGGACAACACATGTTGGAAAAGAGAGAGAGAAACAAGCCTAACGATCGCCAAAAGAACTCGGCGGATAGTCAAGTCACTCCCTGATCGCCTAAAGTTACAGAATAATGAGCCTGAAATTGGAAATACTTAGGCGAAGTGCATTCCCTATCGGTGACTCGCCGACAGCATCGGTGAAGGATGACCATGTTGCCGAAAGTATTGAGTGAAGCCAAGTTGAACTTAAATCGGCGAGTTAAAAGATTAAAGGGCGCATCGCGGAAATGATCAACGATCTTGATTTATGTCGCCTAAAATTATAGTGCTTGACTGATGAAAAGGTGAAGAAAGAAGGCGTGAGGAAAGGACGATCGGCGAAGCCCAACTTTCCTCGCCGATCGACCCAAAAAACCTACACCTCAATTAGTATAAATTGAATTTTTGGAGGAGAGAGAAAGCATTCAGAAATTATGAGGAACAAAAGATAGAGAGCAAAAACACTATTGTTGTTTATTTTTAGTAATTTTAATTAAGAATTTTCAATTGGGTTTTGCAATAGAAAAGATATTACATATCTTAGAAGTTTGATTTTCAATTACCCAGCCATGGAGCATGTAGTAAGTATTGAATTTCTTTCTTTTGCGATGATTGGCTAAAACCCCGATCTTGGGGGTTTGACAATGTAACCAATTGCTGCGTTTGACTTAATGGGTGTTAGTTATTGTCGATCTTTTGTGTTAATTTGAAGTGGGTCTGAGTTATTGCTGTGTTTTAACTCTTTTATTTTATGATTAATGCTATATACCTCAGGGTTTTATGCTTGCTTGAGAGAGAAGTTTAGAACTAAGGTGATAGCTTGGTATCCATAGCTAGTGAGTCATGATAGATTCAACTTGACAAAGTGCACTTCAAGATTCATCCCTTGTATCTAGCTCGAGAGAGTAGATTTGATAAGAATGTGGGCTGGTCTTCCTATGGTGTACCTTGAGGTTCGGAAGAACTCAGTGGAAATAAGGGAATTGTATGAGAGAAAAGTGCCTTACATAAAGTCCATTCTACCCATGACGAATTAACTTGTTTGGTTAGTAGTTTGCTCTGGTTGAATTGAACTTTGCAGTTGGTTAGTCAATCTCCCAAGCATCTTCTCCTTATTTAAGTGTTTTTTGTTAATTGTTGAAGTGGTTTTCTAGTCTAAAGACTGTTCATTTGGAATAGTAATTATGCCATCGAGTTTGGTTCATAGTTTCTTGAAACATTTATTCCTTCAGCTACAAAAGTCACCGTTATAACTTCATATTTGAATTCAAAATAGAGCTACTCTCTGTGGGATCGACCCTAACTCATTTAGTTGGGTTTTATACTGATATACGATAGTTGAACACCTAGAATTAGATGAAGTGTGCTTGAAACGTTAAATCGCTTGTCCCCTAAGTTATCCTTTCATTTCAGCATAATTGCATGTTCATGGAACTTAGTTACGATAGATATCAGTTTCTACTACATAGTTGGTAGGGATTGCAGCTCTTTCCCTCAAATCTAAGCTTGTTTAGTCTTCATTTAATGACTAATGATCTCAAGGGGATATATTGTAACACCTTAAAAATCTGAAGTAGGATTAAATAGGAGAGAATGGTAAACCACAGAGAGGTTCACGAGTCGTGAAGAGGACCACCACCTGGCACCCTGCTCATGGTGTTCCACCCAGACACTATGGATGACCACGGACATCTAGATGGACTGTGAAGCATCACACGGACGGTGTGGTCATTAGTGAAAAGTGGCACAGAGCCCCCAAGATACTGTAAAGGACCACTCTCACCTAAACGGTCTGTGGAGCTTCACACGGACTGTAAAGCGTCTTTGAAAGAGGCTTGTCAGGTTTTTGAATATTGTTTCAACTTCAAATGATAATATCATTTAGTAGAATATTAATTAGGTGGCCCATGACTTATCAAATTAATGATTTTTGAGTCCTCTTTCTAACACCACCTAGATTGCCTAATTCCATGCCCGAAGTAAAAATGTTATGCTCGTTTAAGTGAAGCTTCGCAAGGTAGGGCATCATGACATTGCACTTGATGAGCGATCATGCCTTAGATGGTCCATCAAGCCATTCGTGAAGGTCAATTCGACAGCTTTAAGTTAGGTTCATTCTGGTCTTTTCGCTTATGTGTTCGGTACTTAAACTATGTAGTTTGGTTCTTAAACTACGTCATGTTACTCAGTCTAAGCCTAGTAATCTAGTCAGAAACTACTTAAAACCTTGATTCAACTAAAATCATCTAACATAGAAAGAAAAGAAGAGAAAGCGGCGACGGTTTCTCCCAAGAACAAGCAGATGTCTTGTTCAAGTTAAACCCCAATATCTAAAGGATTTCTTTGTAGTTTATGTCACCATGTATGTGGGATTTCACTAGTGGGTTTGTTTCACCCATTAGTGTCACGACCCAAGGGTACACCCTAGACGTAACATGACGTACAAGACCCCGATAGGCCTCATACAAGCCACTTAGTATATCATAACATAAAGTAATAGAAAATGGTGTGGAAATTTAAAACATTTTCCATACAATCAAAGTTTTTTATAAAACGAAGCGGAAGTTTTAAGCACTTGTCTCAAACCATCTAAAACATGAATAGTCTTTGGGGCAGAGCTCATACAATTGTTCTAAACATAAAATGAAAGAAGTAAAGGAAAGTTGATCAAATCCTCGATGCTACGAGGAATCACCAAATCTTCACTCTTTGCTCTACTATGAACCTATCCATGGGAATGGAAGTCTATATCGCCGGACCCTACATTTGATAAGAATGTAGGTAAGAGTATGCGTTAGTAAAAAATGTTCTTAATATGATGTCTAGTATAAATCATCAACATAAGCATAATATAGGCTTTATTCAACAAAAGACATACAATAATCATAAGAGATAATAACATAAGTCATAAGCACATTCAATGCACATAAATCATCATATCATAAGAGGAACACTTGTCGAGTAACCTCACTTGTTCTTACTCATTACATTGGTCATCACCTCTATTCATACATATTAAGGAAGCAACTCAAGAAACAATCCAAGCTAAGCTTACATCATAGAAGCAAATACCATATTAAAACATACCTATGCGACTTCCTTGAAGAAACCTTGATTCATCAAACACATGCTACTTTGATTAGGGACTTGTCCCTCTTTAGCTATCTCTACTATACATGGAAAAGAACATATTATGCTAGACCAAGATATCATGGAAAGAACACTCTCATGCAAGTCCAAGCTACTCATGGAAGAGTACTATTTCTCAATCCAAGCTACCAATGAAATGGTTTGGCCTTACTAAGTCATGCTATCATGCAAGCATTCTATTATGCTAGTTCAAGCTAACCTTTGGAAGGGTAAGATTTCTCAATTCAAGACTATCCATGAGATCTACTAACTCAATCTACCATGTGTGGCCTTGTATTACCAAGTCAAGCTTTTAAAGACATGTGGATTCGCCTTCAAATCATTTCATAAGGGTCACGGGTATTCACCTCTATATACATTCATCATAATAAGAACACGGGAAATCACCTCTTGTATAAGAGGTATGACAAATTACCTGATATTCTTTACATATGGTGGACAAGGGTAGTCGCCTCTTGAATAATCATTTATTTAGCATTTTAGGTGAGTAAGCCTTTCAACCTAGAATTATCTTGTGTAAGAAAACATTTCACATTCTACATTCATACATTCATAATATAGATCATAAGGTAGATTATTGAGTCAAGTCCTTCCATAACAATTCTATCTAATAGTCTACCATTATCATATAAGCTTCACCCTCAAAGCCTTAACATTCATAGTTCATCATATTAGCTTTACTCTCAAAGCCTTAGTAAACAACTACAAGACTTACTGTCAAAGAAATACTTCTTACAATCATCACATATGCATTATCTCAAGACATTCTAAACACATGATTCATTCTTAAGGATTTCTAATCATATATCATCATATAGGTTCCATGTCAAGCACTACTAATCATGATTCACTCATGTATACTTTAATCTTATTCAATTCATGTCTATATGCTCTACTCTCAAGCAATCTACTATACATATCATCACTCGATCATCTCTAGATCCTGAATTTCCCCTTTCATGGCATAAAACCCATCTATATCAAATTCATCTTAGAATCATAGGTTAAACATGGATACATGTATAATCATACTAAAACATTCAATACCATCATAAACAATCATAAACAACTCTAATCTACTGATGAGTCCAAGATTTGGACTCATCTAGGGCTTTTATGTATAGGTTTAGTGTCCTCAAATGCTCATTTTGTGCCAATAACTGATGTTAAATCCTTGATTTTCAGGATTATGGATTAAGGAGCAAACCAAGGACACTAAGTTGCAAAAAGGAACTAAGCAAGCTAAAAGAAGGAAGAAAAAGAAGCCTGGTGATCGCCTAGTCCACTTGGCGAGTTGCCGAATCGCTATTTAACCAGCAAAAGTTCCAGTGTGCCAAACCTTGAAGGATAAAACCAAGTTAGTGAGAGAAAGGAGCAGTAGGCGGATCACCGAGTGGTTCCGCGATGCAATGTTGGATCGCCTAAAGTTACAGACCTTGACGAAGCTGAAGGCCAAGGCAGAAGGGCGAGAATATTGACCAAAGGGCGGATCGCCGAGTGAATCGGCGAGCCTGACTTACTGCACCGAATGGCCCTTCGCCGCATATTTTTGGCAACTATAAATACATTTTTGAACATTTAGTTTAGGATCAAATTATTATTGAATTTTCAATTCTAAGTTTCTGGGATATAATTCTAAGTATTGAGACAAGTTTTCCTTAGCTTTGAAGAAATTGAAATTTTTCACTATTGAGAAATTAGAAGAGGGTCTTTGAGATTCTTCAATTTGGACCTTTGTAAAGACGAAATCAGTCTTACCCAGTTGATGGAAACTCAATTTGGTAACAATTTTTATTTTTTATGATGTCTTGCTAAAACCCCAATTCTTGGGGTGTGATTATTGAATTATGGGCTGATTTAGTTTGTGGGTATTGCTAATTGTTAGTTTATATGTTATTTAAAAGTGATTTCAATCATTAATTGTGGTTCAATTTAAGAATTGTAGTTGCAAATGCAGTTCTACCCTTGTGTTTTTGGCGTGCTCGAGAGAGAGGTTTTAAAACTAAGATTTTTGATTGATAATCTGTGAGTATTGGGTTGTCATGGGTTCAGCTTGAGAGAGTGAATCCTAAACCCTTTTCAACACATTCAACTCGAGAGAGTGACTGGACTATGGCGTATGCTGTTCTTATTTTGCATGCTTGTCAATGTTTGAGAGAAATCGACTTGATTCGGGGTAAATTGTTCTAGAGAAAGTTTACCTCCTCTATAGCCTAGCTTATTCACTAATATACAACTATTTCCTAACTGTTGCAATTACCCATTTGTCTACATTACCCTATAATTCTATCACATCCCAAGAACCCGTCTCATTGTTGTTATTTTCGTATTGTTTTATTGCTATCGTAGTTGATAATTAAAACAAAAACCCCCTTATTTGACATTCGTGTCACCACCTAATTTGAATTATGTTTTTATTCGATCATGTCTATTCCTATGACTGATTTGAATATGTTCACACTTTACTATTGAATCTTAAACATGTAGTTCTCCCTGTGGGTTCCGACCCCAACTAATTTAGTTGTGTTATTATACTGACTAACGATCGTTGACACTTAGAATTGGATGAAGTGTCCTTGAAAAGTTAATCAAAATGGCGCCGCTACCGAGGAGTAGTGTTGGTTAAGATTATTTGGCTAAGTTGAATTTTGTTCTTTTTAGTCATAGTTGAATCTACTTATTTTTAGTTTTGGTTTGTATGTTGCTTATTTAGAACAGAAGAAAGGAGCATGTCTTGTAGCAATGGTGATGAAAAGGACCACCCTCCTTTGAAATTAATGAGTCTTAGGGATAACATCTTAACTTTCAGGCAATTGGAGGGTGAGTCAATCCATGTGTTGTGGCTAAGATTTAAGACTATTGTTGTAATGCCCTACTCATGGAATTCCAGAAAACATGCAATAGCAACACAGCTCCTCAGAACAGATGAGTGCCTGACCAAATTTCTACAGGTGGTCTCACACGACTACCCTATGCAATAGCAACACAGCTCCTTAATCATATTGCCAAGACCAACCAAGAGACAGAGACAAACAAGATTTTGGCCACACTATTGACTCAGCTGGATCTCGTGGCCAAACAAATTATGGAATTGGAGGTAACGTACAAAAATAAAGATTGGTACATTCCCCCTTACGAGCGTATAAAGACCAAGGAGTACGAGCGTGGACAAATAGAAGAGATACTCTCACTCATTCTCCACAAAGTCGAAGAACACGAGAGAGTGTTGTATGAGATAAAATAATATGTCTCACTGTTGCATCAGATGACTGTCGCTCATTCCTTGTCTATTCAGCTACTGCAGACCCAAATGTGTCATGTATTGTTTCGTCTCTACCTTACGAATCAAAATTGAGAGGGGACTTGCATCGTGCCACAATGTTAACTAAGGCGGTTCTTGGAAGGCAACCCAAGTTTTATTGCTTTCTTTTTGTTTTTGAAATAATTGTGTGTTGATTGTGAAGGTGAAAAAGTGGAATGTGTTTGGAGAATGCAGGTTGGCGAGCCAAGAATCTAGTCGGTGACTCGCCGAAGAGGTCAGCGATCCTGACTTGGACCGTCGTTGGACTCAAGTAATTGTAAGGTTGGAGTCTGTAAAACTTGGCAGGCCTAGGAGCATATCGGCGTATCGTCGCATAGGTTGGCGATTGCGATTTTGTCTGCCGTTTCGACCCCCAGATTAACTGGAGGTCCTATAGAACTTGGTGAGGTAAGTGCCCACTCGCCAAATCACCGAGTGGGTCAGCGAGGAAAATTAATGTCACCGAAAGGGCGAGAACTGGAGAGTTTTTAAAAGCCAAAGGTTTAAAATTTCAAACTCTTTCACATTCCCTCACTTTTTAACTTTCCAAAATCATACCCGCACTATATTTTTCTATATTTTCGTATTTTTACCACTTCCTAGTCATTGATTGTGTGTTCAGAGTTGGATTCTTTGCCGCCTAGCTTTTCAAATCTCGTATTCGGCATTAAAGGTTTGTTTTCAAAACCCTGAACTCATATTTAGCAGTTTTACTCATTTGCAATTCTTTTGGTCTTAATGATTTGTGCTGGGCTTCTCTAAATCGTAAATGTGTTCTTATTTGCATGTTTTGAATTTGTAGTTTGGCCTATATTGCCTAATTGTTGATTTCCCAAATTTTCGTGCTTAAAATTGATCGAAATCTTGTTGGGTTGCGTTTTGTGGTTGTTTGGTCTAGTCCGGTGAAGTTTGAATAACCCACATTTGTGCCAAATGACGTGCTTTTCCTAATGATGGAGCGGTTGATGTCAACCTTAAGGGCTAAAGTCGTCAAATGGCCAAAGTTGGCACAACCGGGAGAAATATGAGTATCCCGGGGGCATGGGTCTTATGGGTCTGAGTCTAATTGAACTAGTGTATGGTTTGATATTTTTTTGGGGGGCTGCGGGGTTGATTTTAGAAGTCGGGGTTGAAAGTAGGCACGTTGGATAGATTGGCGAGCTGGGTCGAGCTCGCCGAACCACTTGGCGGTTCGCCGAATCCCCCTTTATCGCCTTTAATTTCTTGCAATTTTTGAGTTTGGGTTCTCTAATTTTCAGAAAGAAGCCTGAGTTCACTGAGTGCATTCGGTGACCCGCCGAAAGTCTTCTTTGATTGTGCTACCTGCGGCCCTAACCCCTAAAATGTAGTGTAACTTTTAGCGGGCATTTCTTTGCTCGTCGAATGTTGTCGCCGATTCACCGAAAGACCCCTCCCATCACTGACATGCCAATTTTGTTGGGACCTTTTGAGCCAATCCTTTCGGTGAGCTCGATCTAGCTCGCAAAAGTGATTCGGCGAGTGTGTCTGCAACTGTTCTTCTGCAACTTTACTTGAACTCTACCTAAATTTCTAAGATGTGTTTGCAGATATGGCTAGATCAAAAGTGGTAGGAAGAGACATTTCGCTCCGCAAAAGGGCTAAGGGAATCAAAATCAATAAGGATGTGGCTGCATCTCTCGCAAAGCCATCCAAACTTCCCACCATAGGTGGGAAGGGAAAGGGGAAGGGGAAGGCACCTGATCATGCATCACCGGAGTTCATCTCCGACTGTGACAGGATATATGCCACTCACATCAACACTTCTGAGAGTGAGGGTTATGAGTTATTGCCAGCCTAGAGGGCTGAGCTACAGTCCAAGAGGCTGAATGATCCGTCTAGGATCAGGACTCCCCAGGATAATGCTTCTCCTCTTGCTCCAGCACAGACTGTGGTCCTAGCACCACCGGTAGAGGGTCCTCTTCCCTGATCTTTGAACTAACTAAAGACTGAGTGATTGAGGACTATCATAGAGGAGAAGAGACTGTCTACTGATGGAGTCCTAGAAAGATACCCAGAGATCATGAGTTCTCAGAAGTTCCAGTTATTCACTCGACCCTGTGGTCCTTATGTTCCCAATTCGGTCTGGGAGTTCTACATTGCTTATGGAGCTTTAGTGCCACAAGGGAAGAAGCAGGCCACCAAATTCAAGCCGGTAGACTATGAGGTTTTCAGGGGCAGAAGAGTGAAGTGTGATAGTAATGCTATCAATGCAGTCCAGGAGTGCTCAAATGATATTAAGAATAACTGTCAGCACATGATCAGGACAAAAATGCTAGAGAATATGAAACAATGGTTGGCCCCTCTTATATCTAATGGTACTGCCAAGTGGATCGAGGTTGGAGCACCCATTGGAAAGAAGGACCTCAATATAGCAGCAAAGTTCTTGTTTGGCTTCATCAGCAGTACTATCATGCCATACCAGAATGAATCGATTCTACCCCATGTGAAAGCAGCCTGTCTGGGTTTCTTCATTGATGAGACAAGGCTGAAATTGGGGATGATCATTGCACGGGAGATGGTCATAAGGGAAAAACAGCGCCAAACCTCACTCCATTTTCCGGTGCTGACCACTGAGTTGTGTAGACTAGCTCGGGTACCTCGAGATGAAAAGAAGGATGTGGAAGTGATTCCCACATCTTCTACCAACATATAGAGGATTGAAGCTGAGTACCTGAAATATGAGGCTATGAAGAAGAAGGTAGCTCTGGTGGATACATCCCCGATTGTTGATACCCAGACACTATTAGCAGAGGCAATATTGCCTACTCCGGTGTCACGACCCAGGGGTACCCCCTTTACGTAACATGGCGTATTTGACCCCGAAGGGGTCGCATACAAGCTGTTAGCATGATCATACACATAAAGCCATAAGAATGATGCAGAAAAATTTAACACTTTTACAATCAAAGTCCAACATCTTTTTATAAACGAAAATATGAGTCTAAACTTGTCTCATTCACAATCTAGTACAATAGAGATTTCAAATAGGGTCAAAAGCCCTTTACATCAATAAAATGTTAAAATAGTAAATAACATAGAAACTAGAAACAAATAATGTCTTGTCCTCGAACTTCAGGACTCACCAAGCCTAGGGAATAGTCAACCCAAGCTTCTCTTGAAGGAAGTAGAAGTACGTCTCAACGATCGAAACCTACACTCACAGTAGATGTAGAATAAATGGGTTAGAGTATGGAAGAATGCTTAAAATCCTTGAAATATGATAAAAAGGACATTTTAGTGAAAAAGTATGCATTTGTCAAGTTTTGGAAATCAACATGCACTTTTGAAGGTAAACCACAAGTCATAATGACATTTATGCTCATAACATAGTAGAACCACTACCTTAGCAACCCCTTAGGAACACTTGTGCATTGTATGGTTGGCATCCCATAATACCAACCATACTAAGTACTCCTTTGAAGCTACCTTAGTCATAGATATCACCTTTAGACCTCATCACAATCAATAGTCATCAATAAAGAAATAGTCATGTACATTACTTGAACATAGGGAAAGTCATTCATGGCAACTATCCATTTAACATACATGCATACATTCATGTCTCATCATAGTATAAAGAAAATCATCTCATAACACCTTACAAAGTCCACTTGTGCAATGTAGAAGTGAAGACCCATAATCCCACTCCAACTAAGTAAACTCATCAAGAAGTCATAATTATAGTCCATGTCATATTCATTTTCTTGTCATATAGGTAAGAATAGCCATAACCAACATAGACCATGTGAGCGACATGGAATTTGGTGTCATGTAACCCCACACCGAAAGAAGGTGTCCCACTTCCCTAAGGTAGAACTAACATGTTTAGCTTTTAGGTGGATCCACTAGCTAAATAGCTTTGTGGGCACATAGTTATGGGATAGGGAGATTGCTTCTAGAAACCCGATCTATTGTATTGGCGGAGGAGCTTCCATCTCATGAGAATAATCTAGATGACCCGGCCTACTGTATTGACGGGAGGGCGTTTACCTCATTGACCATATCCACTTGGTGCGAAGCATTATTTCCAAAAATATACATAATTAGTCTTGAATAGCATTTACATGTTTGAAGTAATACTTTGCCCTTCATTCAATACAACTCATACAATAGTTCATAGATTCGATAAAGTGAGAACTAACTTTCAACCTTAGAATCATCATTAACATGTGAATATGCCTTTCACATTATTGTTCATAGTGTTTCATGAATAGCCTTTCAATCAACACAACAACATTATCATCATCCTAGAGAATTCATACATAATCCAGTGTAAGGGTAAGGAGAGAATGGCCTTTCAACAATGCCTCAATTTACACAATAGTCATAGGATCTTCACTTTCTATGTGAATCATGAGTCCATACATAACATTCATCAACATGTATAAACCATAGCAATTTACCCCTTTAGGGGTCATGAATCATGTCTCACAATTAATCCTAGAATTACTAGACTAGGCATGAATAAAACAAGATTCAATAACTAAATTATCATAGGACAACTAACATAATGAAATAGTTTTAAGGAAGAACCCATGGATAGAATGAAAACCCTAGTTTTTGAACAATTTACATATTTCAAAATTAAGAGTTGACGGGCTTCATGGAGAAAAGTGTTCCATGAATCAAGTCTCCCATACCTTAATTGAAGCTTTGCCCACGAATTGGAGTTGAAAAGATGGATTATTGAGCCCTATTCTTGAAGTTCTTGAGTTTCTTCAATGGAGGATTCCTAGTGAGAGAAATATTGGAGAGGAAATGGGTCTTCTTTTATTTCTTTTGAAAGTGAATTCGTTGAAGGAATTTCAAGTCTAAAAAGTTTAAATACCTATTGGGAAAATAGTAGATTAATGGTGTTTAAATTTTGGAATAAAACGATGGACCCTTTAAGTTAGAACTTAAATTTTTACTAGCCACACGATTTTGCTCACCCTTTGCACCCCTTGGCTCACAAAGGTCACTAGGCGAATCGCCTAAAGGGGCCTAGGCACACCTAAATTTCTAGTAGGCTCCCTAAATGGGCAGCTTACTAGGGGATGGGGGTGGTCTGTTGGGCAAATCGCCAACCCAACCGGCGAACCACGACATAGCTCGCCCTTTTTCCATGACCTAGGCTAAGGGGACAGCCCACTAGGCTACCCCAAGTGCACTTTGGCGCATCGCGAAGTCACTTGGGTGATCATGCCGCCCAATCGCCAACTAGGTCCATCAAAGAACAAGTTTTCCTTCATCCCCTCTTAGTAGTAGGTCATTACCTTCTTCCTAGATGTTTACCCTTTTCATTTTAGCTTAGTTATGCCTTAAACATTTACGGAAAGATACTTTAGCACACATGTTAAGCTCTAAGGTAGCCTACTAGATTCCGGAGTGTTACATTATCTCCCCCTTGGGAACATTCATCCTCAAATGGCGATTTAGACAACCTACGAAAACAACACTCAATACTAGCAGCCCAACAAGCATGCAACATATAAAACGGAACAATTTAAAGGAAAAAACATCAACTCCATCTCAAGACATAAACAATGCAATTACATGGAAGTAGGAGCTACATCAACAACCCAATATGCACAAAACTCATCATTTTGTATCATCTTAGGAGGAACTACCTTCTCCAACTCAAAGTAAGCTCAACACAACAATGAGGAGCCAATATGACATTTCATCAAAGCATAACTAAGCATGTTCAACACAACATCTAATGAAGTCAAATATGCAATCATCATACTAAAGTGCAAACCAACATGAGGAACATAGAAGCCATGAAAAATCAATTTATACTAAATTATGAATTCTCACAAGAACATGCACATTATAAGGAAATCATAAAGAACACTCATAGTACAAATAACTTCCAAACCACCAAACTCAAGAAAACTACTTACCTCAAGTTGGAATAGGAGTAGAAGGAAAAAAATGAGGATAACAGTACTTCATATCGGCCTCAGCCTCCCAGGTAGCGCCCTCAACTAAGTGATTCCTCCATAAGACCTAAACGGAGGCTACTTCCTTATTTCTCAACCTCTTCACTTGTCGGTCCAAGATATCAACGGGATTTCTTCATAAGAAAGGTTTTCATGAACTCCTTAACCCTATAAAGGAAGGATGGATACCGGATCACCAATGCACTTCTTGAGCATGGAAACATGAAACACCGGGTGAACCGAGGCCAACTTATTTGGCAAGCCCAATTCATAAGTAACTTTCCCAATATGTTTCATGATTTGGAATGGGCCCACATACCGGGGACTAAGCTTCCTCTTCCTACCAAACCACATCACACCTTTCATAGGTGAGATTTTTAAGTAGACCCAATCACCAACCTAAAATTCAAGATCCCTCCATCTAACATCGGCATAAGATTTTTGCGGACTTTGGGCTTTTTCAACCACTCTCTAATGAGTCAGACTTTTTCAATGGCATCGTAGACTAGTTCAAGACCAATTAGAGCAAACTCACCTACTTCAAACAAACGAACGGGAGGTCTATACCTCCTACCATAAAGTTCTTCAAATGAAGCCATGGCAATGATTGTGTGGTAACTATTATTGTAGGCAAATTCTATCAAGGGAAGATGGTTGTCACGACCCAAGTCTATACCCCGGAAGCGACACGTCGTACTTGACCCCGAAGGGGTCTCGTACAAGCCTCTTAGCATTCATAACATTTTGATATATAAACAAAGTGTAGAATTAAAAACTCATTTAAAACCAAACTATCAAAAATTCATTAATAAAGCAGCGGAATAGTAACGTCTCACATGGCCATGTTAGACAAAACTTTAGACAAGAGTAGGGACACGACCCTTTACAATAGAAATCTAAAACTAGTCTATTACATGAAAGAACTAGAAACATAAACGTCCTTGTCCTCGATCTATGAGGACATACCAAAAGATGTTTTGGAGAACTCTAATCCAAGTTTCACTAGACAGAATGTGATCACTAGCCGGAACCTACACTTGTAGTAAAAATAAGAGAAATATGGGTTAGTACACAGAAATGTACTAAGTATGATGACCATGCAAAAACATGCTTTAAAAAGGGACAGTTTTGTTGGAAACATTGCATTATGTCACTTTTTAGAAATACAATGTACAATGGAATAAGAGACATACAATACAAGTATAATCGTCATACAAGTCATAACATTGCATTTGAACTATATCAACATGTAAGACATTACCTTCACCTTGGACCTCCACCTTAAGAAACCCTTATGATATACCTTGTGCAATGTATGGAAAGCATCCCATATCACCATCCACACTAAGGCACCACATTAAAGTCACCCAAAGTGAACTTACCATTCCTTCATTTTCACCTTTGCACAATATCCATACATAAGAGACATAACATTTCATAAGACATGACAAGGGGAAATAACTCATACTATATCCCAAGTATCTCATGCATCATACATTAAGAATTTAAAAGTCAAAATTCTTCTATAACTTCATTTAGAGGACTTTCATACATTAGTCATTAAAACTTAGAGAACTCACTATGACCCTCTCAAAGCCTACTCGTGCAATGCATAGATGGAATCCCATACTACCATCCACATTTCATAGAGCTTCTCAAGAAACCACAATGCACATCTCACATGATGGAAATAGGCATTAACCGACATAGACCATGAGAGCTAACCATGGAATCCGGTGTTGTATGACCCCACACCATAAAGAAGTGTTGTACTTGTCTAAGGTAGAACTAGTAACATTTTAGCTTGGATGGAATCTACTAGCTAATATCTATGTGGGAACATAGTTATGGCATATGAAAGATGTTCATTGAAATGCGGCCTAACGTAGGTAGAACCTCAATCTAACCATATCCTCTCGGTGCTTAGCCTCTATTCCCATAAATTATTTCATTTTCATCAACGTTATTGTACTTGAGAGGGCCACAAACATTAGGCCTACCGACCCAAGGTACATTACACAAGAAAGGGCCACTACCGTTTCAAGGTTCATCATTTCACACAAGAAAGGGCCACCACCATTAGGTCTACCGTTTTAAGGTTTAACATCACATTGGTTCCTATACTCCTTATGAAGGGCCACCAACATTAGGTCTACCGGTTCAAGACATAGCCTAGAATACTCCATCATTCATTCATTCATTCATAAGGGGCTACCAACATTAGGTCTACCAATTCAAGGCATTAAGACATCAAGTCAACATACATTCATCATACAATAAAAGGATGCCTAAGCCTACCAATTCAAGATATACAATATATAGAAGAAAACACTTCACATTCCATCATCATCATACATGTGTATCAAATTGAGAAATAGCCTTTCAATAATAACACATTTACATCCACAACATGAACACCTTTACTTCATTATATTCTCGTTCATATACTTAGTAAGTAAACACCTCCACCATTCAAGTGGATCAATAGACAAGAACAATTCTACTTCAACATGAAATTTAGTCACCTCCACCTTTCAAGTGGATCAATAGGCAAGCACAATTCTACTTCAACATGAAATTTAGTCATAACTTGCCTTCAAGGCCATGAATCTCAAATCATCAACACACCAAAAATTTACCATAATTAAGGCATAGATAATTATACAATTCAATAACCCAAAGAAATTTAGACATATTACAATCGTAAGCTTTCATAATCAACAAACCCACTTCATAAAGGCACAATTTCGGAATTGAGAGAAATCATCAGTTCATAGAGTATTTTCATCATAAATCATCAATTAAACACCAATACAATCATAATACAACATTAGTAACCATTTGAAATCATTTGAAAAAGGAACCCATGAGATTGAGTAAAATCCTAGGTTTTTCATGAACTTGAAAACTTCTTTGGAATTGACTTTAGGGTGAAAGATAACCCTAGATGAAGGATCACCATACCTTTCTTAAGATTCTCCAAGAGATTTGATGAAGAAGCTCCTTGAATCCAAACCGTAGATCCCATTTCTTCTTATTCTTCTTTGGGAACTTCTAGAGAGAGAAATATTCAGAGGAAAAACTTCTTTTGATTTGATTTGGGTTTTGTAAAAAAGTGACTTAATTGAAGGAATTTGAAGTCTTAACAGGTTATATACATACTAGGAAAGGAATAAATAGTACGGACTGATCTTTGGAAAAAAACTAAGGTCCCTTAAAGCCAATACTTAAAAATTTACACCTTGCCCGTCTAAGCTCGCCCTTTGGACCCTTAGGCTCGCCAAGGGAACTAGACGACTCAACAAGTGCACTCTTGGCTCGCACAATTTTCCATTGAGCTCATTAAAGGTGCAGTTCACTAAGCAATGGAGGGGGGCAATGGGCGACTCGCCAACCAGCTTGGCGAGCTACGACTTAGCTCACCCTTTGCTCAAGAACCTAGGCCAATGGGACAGCCCATTAGGTGATCACAAGGGCACAAGGGCGACTCGCCCAACCATTTGGGCGATCAAGCATCCCCATCGCCAAAAGGTCCCGCAATGAACAAGGTTTCTTTCACTCTATCTTGCTAGCCTAGTCCCTTGCTTGCACCATAGGCTTTTACCTTGCTCCATTTAAGTTCTAAAACAGCCTAAACCTCAAACTAAGGTTACACTAACCCACCCAATGAGGCTCTAGTTCATTCTATCAATTTGCGAGTCGTTACATTATCCCCCACTTAGAAACATTCATCCTCGAATGACACTTTAGACACATTTAGGGAATAACGACCCAAGACTACCAACCCAACAATCATGACACATCAATATAATACATAATCATGAGAGGAAACATCAACTTCACATCAATAAACTCAATGCAATACAAGAAAGTAGGAACTACTTCTACAAACACATTGTGCAACAAAACATCAACACTTCTCATTTTGTTGGAGGAACTTCCTTCTCCAACTCACATCATGTTCATCATAACATCATTAAGCACATTATGCAATTACTCTCAAAAGCACATTTAGGCATGCTCAACATTTAACCTCATGAAGCATAGAGACAACTCATATCAAATACACATCAATGTGAGTGACATTAAAATCATGAAAACTCATTTTTTTTCTCATATAAACAATAATTCAAATAGAATATGAATAACATAAGGAGACCATGGAAACACATTTCCACACATGACTCCAAAACATGAAACAAGCTACAAGGAACTGTTGGTCTCAATCTTGAATAAGAATAGAAGAAAGTGACAAGGATATCAAAACTCGCCACAGCCTACTATTCAACATACCATCCCCCACTTAGGAGAAAACTCCACTAAGGCAAATCATGTAAAACAACATAGGAGCTTCAACAAGACATTCATGACCATAAGGAACTATTACTTATCGGTGCTTTCATCCGGATTAGCTCCTGTTTCCTTGTTAGCTTGAAGCACATAGAAACGATTCTTCTTTGGAGCATCAAGATATGGGCTACTAAGAGAAGCTTGTTTGGCCTCCTTTCCTCTAACCGTAATAGTAGGACAATCTTTCACTTGGTGATCATTCTTTCCACGCCCATAGCACCCACTAGTACCGGCTAGGCATTTCCCAAAATGCTTCTTTCCACAATTGTGTCAAACAGGTTTAGAAAATTGAGATCCACTGCCTCTCTCTTGGTTAACCTTAGGAGAACTTGAAGAATCTTGGTTTGGAGCTCTCTTCTAGAACCTAGGTTGACCTTGCTCATCGGGCCTAGAACTCTTCACCTCCCTATTCTTCCTCTTAAGCTTGGACTCCTCAATAGATTTAGCATACACCATAAGTATAGAAAGGTTCATATGATCATGGATCATCACCGTATAACACTCTTCCTCAACTAGGTCGAATATCCCCGTAACAAACCTACTCATCTCATCTCTAGGGTTAAACACCAATGATGGGGCATACTTAGACAATTGGGTAAACTTCAAGGAGTACTCTTTAACATTCATGTTACCTAGCCTAAGGTTGATAAACTCATCTACCTTAGCCTTCCTCTTCTCACGAGAAAAATACCTACCAAGGAATGCTTCCTTAAACAACTCCCATTTTATGGGACCCGCTCCAACCGGCCTATTTGCCTTCCATTGAGTAAACCAACTTTGGGCAACGTCCTTCAATTGATAGGTGGCAAGTTCCATTTTTTCAATAGAAGTCACTCCCATAGCATTGACTATCTTATACACCTCATCCAAAAAATCTTGGGGATCCTCTCCCACCTTAGAACCTAGGAAAACCGGAGGGTTCATCCTCACAAAGTTCTCAACCTAGAAGCCATAGTACTCACATTGGGGTTCACATTAGCCTCAACACCCCTATTTGCTTGAGCAGACATGGCTTGAGCTTGAGTAGTTATGGCTTGAGCCATCATCAAAAGAGCCGACCTAACTTCATCATTGGTCATAGCCGGGGGATCCACCAAAACTTGATTTCCTTGATTGCCTAGAGGAACTTGGTCACCTTGAAGACCTTGGGGAGGAACTCCTTCACAATCTCCTCTTCCATCCTTCTTGGGTTAGCCCTTGAATTCATATCCTATAAACACAAGAGAGGGGTTAGGAAAAGGACACTTATAGAGCTAAACTCTAAAGCACGACTTTAAGAATAATGAAAGAAGTGTAAATTTCTAACGTCCTATAGCCTCTTGCTCATAGATGTCTCGCGACTCACACCGATGAACAAGACTCTACTAGATGTGGCTTATGTGGCTTGTGAGACATCGACCCTAAAATGATTTCCGAAATCTTATGCTCTGATGCCAAGTTTGTCACGACCCAAGTCTAGGCCCCGGATGCAGCACGACGTACTTGACCCTTAAGGGGTATCGTACAAGCTTCTAAGTATTCAAAACATTACGATATATAGAAATAGTGTAGAATTAAAAACTCATTTAAACCCAAACTATCAAAAACTCATTAATAAAGCAGCGGAATACTAACGTCTCACATGGCCATCTTAGACAAAACTTTAGACAAAAGTAGGGACACGGCCCTTTACAATAGAAATCTAAAAATAGTCTATTACATGAAAGAACTAGAAACATAAAAGTCCTTGTCCTTGATCTATGAGGACATACCAAAAGATGTCTTGGAGAACTCTAATCCAAGCTTCACTAGAGAGAGTAGGATCACTAGACGGAACCTACACTTGTAGTAAAAATAAGAGAAATATGGGATAGCACACAGAAACGTACTAAGTATGATGACCATGCAAAAACATGCTTTAAAAAAGGACATTTTGGTTGAAAACCATGCTATATGCCACTTTTTATAAATACGATGTACAATGGCATAAGAGACATACAATACAAGTATAATCGTCATACAAGTCATAACATCGCATTTGAATAGTATCAACATGTAAGCCATTACCTTCACCTTGGACCTCCACCTTAAGTAACCCTCATGCTATACCTTGTACAATGTATGGATAGCGCCCCATACCACCATCCACACTAAGGCTCCACATTAAAGTCACCAAAAGTGAACTTACCATTCCTTCCTTTTCACCTTTGCACAATATCCATACAAAAGAGACATAACATTTCATAAGACATGACAAGGGGAAATAACTCATAATATAATCCAAGTATAGCATGTATCATCACATTAAGCTTTTACGAGTCAACATTCTTCAATAACTTTATTTAGAGGAATTTCATTCATTAGTTATTAAGACTTAGAGAACTCACTATGACCCTCTCAAAGCCTACTCGTGCAATGCATAGATCGCATCCCATACTACCACCCACACTTCATAGAGCTTCTCGAGAAACCATAATGCACATCTCACATGATGGGAATAGGCATTAACCCACATAGACCATGAGAGCTATTCATGGAATCCGGTGTTATATGACCCCAAACCATAAAAAGGTGTTCTACTTGCTTAAGGTAGAACTAGTAACAGTTTAGCTTGGATGGAATCCACTAACTAATATCTTATATGGGCACATAGTTGGGATGACCATTATAACGACTCGCAAAATAATAGGATGAACTATAGTAGAATCTGATGCAAGTGAAATAAGTTATGGAGGAGTATTAAAATATAAATATAAAAACGAGAAAATCGAACATCATTGTAGATATTACTCAAGAACATTCACAAATCCCGAAATAAAATGGGAAATAAATAGAAAAGAATTATATGTACTATATAAGTGTTTATTAGCTTTTGAACCATACATCGTATATAACAAATTTATTGTAAGAACAGATAATACGGAGGTAAAATGGTGGATCACGAGAAAGATACAAGCTTCAGTGACAACCAAAGAAATACGAAGACTAGTATTAAACATACATAATTTTACATTTACAATAGAAGTAATATGTACTAATAAGAATGTTATTGCAAATTACATTTCAAGACAAAGCTACACAGACGGATCTAGATCAAGAAAATACCATTGAAAAGATACTTAACACTGTGACACTACTTTGTACAAAGGTAGATAATTTGGATAAAGAACTACAACAAATGAAAAGTCAGCAGCATGACGATAAATATGCAGAGCTAAGTCGATCGGAAGACTTGAAAATTCCAGAACTAGAAGGTGACGATGGGAAACACCGAAAAACCCAAACTAATAATTTGTTACATGCAGCTACAGGTAGTACCTCTGCAACAAAGGAAGAAAACAAAACTAGATATGTCAACACAAACATGAACAAAATATTCAAAAAACCATTTATGCAAAAACCCAAAAAGAACCATTACTGATACCATCGCAACTCAATACCTATAAGGACAGTTTAGGAAAAAACAAAAAGACATATAATCATATAACCAGAGCCTATATAGAAAACATTCATAAAATACAAACTTTCTTAAACCTAAATCCTAGATCTAAAAATATAAAAAACCCCAATGAAGATTATATTACCCAAACCCTACAAGGATACAACAAGTTAATCGCACAACCAGGAACAAGCACTAATCTAGTGGGAACTTGCTATAACTATGGACTATTAAGCACTGTATATACCTCAACAGGAGATGAGATATCAACAATACCAGAGTTACACAAGGCATTTATGCATTACAAGAGAATAACCAAAGGAACATTTTTTTATATAAAATTCTACTCAGCACCAGCAAAAATATTATATGATGAAATAAAGCCTATTATACAAGTGATAAAAATTGAATTAACAAGAGAAATGATAATACCAGAAAAAATAGAGCAACAAGAAGAGTTACAAAAGATAGAAATACCAGGATTCTATGCAAGAAAACGAGTCATTGAAATTGCTACAATATGAAATGAACTATCGACTAACTACTTAAGCAGAAATTCAGTATGGAGTTATTATGCCAGAGAACAAACTATGATATATTCAAATTCCAGAGAAACCAGAGAAGCAGACATGGAAGAAATACGTTAGTGGATACTAAGTCCACTAAAACCTGAACAACAACCAACTACAAGAGCTATACGAAGAAATTTTATTTCACCAGAGATAATGACAAATTATTGAAGAACTATTGGACACAAGTACCCAGACCATCAATGTTCAAAATGCTATGGCGAAGATAATGTAATTCCAGCTGTCAATCTAGAGTAAAGCAGCCGACAAGATAAAAAGAAAAAGCTATGATTAGACAAGTTAGTGGAATGTAAAAGAAGAGATAGTGGAAAACTTTATGTAAAGTAGTACTAACGTGTTAGATTAGTAGTAATATGTACAAAAGTAAGATGTAAAGTAACTATAGTATAGATAGTAAAGTGACTATAGTATAGTTACTTAGATTTGTATATATAGGAGAGCCAGAAGGCAACATAAGAGAAGACTTCCTTGACGGAAAGCAAAGCCTCTTTGTAAAACAAAATTACTCTCAATAAAAATATATCAAATTTCAAGCTAAGCTATGGATCAAGATATTCCAGATATTACACAGGTATATATATTTATGATTATGCATAGCTAAAATCTATTAATTCCTGAATATCATAGCATAATTAAATAAGTTTATATTAGTTATTATATACTAGAATTATTTAAGCATGTTTTTTAGTTTGTTAACATGAGGAAAAAAGGAAAAACTTCCAGACTATGCCATCCTAAAGTTGAAACCATAGGCAAGGGAGCCGTGAGGGGAGTAAACAGAGTTGAGGCACTGTTAGGAAGAAAGTACCTTTGAAAGTACGATGTTAACAGTGATAGGAAATCATGTTAAAATAATCTAGTTTATAATAATCTAATATAGATCATTTGTTATGCATATGGTATAAGGGAATTATGATTAAATGATCATGAATATTTTCTTACATGATGAAATGATATTAGCCTATAAAATGCTAATCTTACATATATTAAAGAACATAGACATCATAGAATTAAGACAAATAATATGGGAAAAGATATTTGAAAAAGAAGAACAAGAATTAATAAACCAACAATGGTATGAAATAGATGAAATAGCTCATGAAATTCTAGAATTTAATCTAAGTGATTTAGAAATACAATATTCAGATTAATGATAAATCAAGAATATTTAGGATATTCGCAACAAACAATAATAGATATTACTTTATTAAGTAATTTGATAAAAGAGAATACAGATATATTCCAACAAACTCACGATATACAATATATAGAATATATATTGGAAAATATAAAAGAAATTATAAGGTTAATACCTTTGGAAAAAATATATTATGAAAAAATATATTGTATATATTGTATATATTGTATATCCGTTTGAGGGTGGAAAGCGGTACTAGGTTTAGCATTGGTACCAAGCCCTTATTGGAACGCATTCCATAAATGGTAAGTAAATTGAGTACCCCAATCCAATATAATCAATAGAGGAACCCAATGCAACTTCACTATCTCCTTGATGTACAATTTGGCATTGTCTTCCGTCGAAAATGAGACCTTAACGGGAATAAAGTGTGTGGATTTTGTCATTCTATCAACAATGACCCAAATAGAATCATGTTGCCTTCAAGTACAAGGCAAAACCACCACAAAGTCCATATTCACCTCCTCCCACTTCCAAGGGGGAATATTTATATCTTGGAGCAAATCTCCCGGTCTCAAGTGTTCGACCTTAACTTGTTTACAATTCAGACACTTGGCTACAAAAGCCATTATATCCTTCTTTATGCCATTCCACCAATAGACTTCGGGTAGGTCACAGTACATCTTGGTGGCTCCCGGATGAATAGAATATCACGAACCATGAGCCTCTTCTAGAATATTCTCCCTCAAGCCATCGACATCCGAAACACATAATCTACCTTGGTACCTAAGCACCCCATCCTACCCTTGGGAGAATGCCTCAACAGACTTGTTGAGAACCGACTCTTTCAACTCCATCAAAATAGGATTAAGCTGTTTCTTAGACTTTACATCTACAACAAAAGACGATTTGGAACTATGATGGACTATGAATCCACCTTTGGTCGAATCCACTAGTTGGACACCTAATCGGGCCAACGTATGCACATCACGAACCAATTCCTTCTTCTCATCTTCTACATGAGCCACACTACCCATGGACATTCGACTTAAGGCATCCACAACTACATTAGCTTTGCCGGGGTGATAAAAGACACTCATGTCATAATCATTCAAATGTTATAACCACCTCCTTTGTGGGAGATTCAAGTATTTTTGGCTAAACACATATTGAAGACTCTTGTGATCGGTGAAGACATCTACATGGACCCCATAAAGGTAATGTCTCCATATCTTCAAAGCAAACACTACCGCTGCTTATTCAAGATCATGAGTCGGATAATTCTTTTCATGTACCTTGAGTTTCCTTGAAGCATAGGTAATTACATTACCACATTTCATAAGGCCACATCCCAAACCCACTCGAGAGGCGTCACATTATACCACAAAGCCATCGGTACCGTTTGGTAAGGTCAACATCGGATCGAATGTAAGTCTAACCTTCAATTCTTGGAAGCTTTTCTCACCAGCCTTCGACCACATAAACTTAGCTTTCTTTTGAGTCAAGGCCATCAATGGAGAAGCACTAGAGGAGAAACCCTCAAGAAACCTCTTATAGTAGCCAGCCAATCTGAAAAAGCTTCTAATATCGGTAGGAGTTAGAGGTCTAGGCCAACCCTTGACCGCATCCATCTTCATAGGATCTACCTCAATACCCATGACCGACACAATATGACCAAGGAAGGCAACCGACCCTAGCCAAAACTCACAATTACTAAACATAGCATATAATTGGTGGTCTTTAAGGACTTGCAAAACTATTCTCAAATGATCCTTATGTTCACCCTCACTCCTTGAATAGATCAAAATATAATCAATAAAAATGATCACAAACGAATCAAGATATTGCCTAAACACACTATTCATTAGGTCCATGAATGCCGTCGGGGCATTTTTTAACCCAAAAGACATAACCACAAATTCGTAGTGATTGTACCGAGTCCTAAAGGCAATTTTGGGAATATCACGTCCTCTTACCCTTAGTTGAATTACCATCATCGGTCCTTTCCCGTTTTACCTCTTTATTATTCTTCCTAAGCCTTGTCTCCTCAACTTGTTGAGCATACACCATTAGACGTGAAATGTCCATATTGTCATGAAGCATTGCCACACAACATTCTTCCTCGATTGAGTCGGACACCCCCATCACAACTCGGCTCATTTAATCTCTAGGATTTGACACTAAAGATGGGGCATACTTGGAAAACTTATTGAATTTCAAGGAGTATTCTTGAACACTCATACCTCCTTCACGAAGGTTGATGAACTCCTCAACTTGGGCTTCCCTCTTCTCATGGGGAAAGAACCTATCAAGGAATGCCTTCTTGAATACTTCCCAACTTATGGGACACACTCTTATAGCCCTATTATCCTTCCATTGAGTAAGACATACTTGGGCCATATCTTTCAATTGATACCCCGCTAGTTCAGCTTTCTCTATAGAGGTCACCGACATAGCATCCACTATCTTGTAGACCTCTTCCAAAAACTATGGTGGGTCGTCATTCACTTTGGAACCAAAGAGCATATAAGGCTTCATTCCTGTGAAGTCTTTCAACCTTGAAGCCATGGTGCTCACATTAGTATTTACCCGGGGCCCAACTTCCCTATTTGCTTGTGCCGTTATATCTTGGGCTTGAATGGTCACGGCTTGTGTTTTAGTCATCATGAGTTGAGTCAATGTTCGGAGATCCGCCCTTCTCTCCACATTACTCACAGCCCCTTCATGATTAGGAGCTTGACGATCTTTAGGAGCTTGTGGAGGAACTCCCTCATTCACATCCTCCTCTTGCATCCTCCTTGCATTCCCTCTTCTTGAATTCTTTGCCTATAATCACAAGACGAGGGTTAGGAAAAAGGACTTCATAGAGTTAGGACTCCAAAGCACAAATAAAGAGTAATGAAAGAAGTGGAAGTTCCTAAACATCTTATAGCTGAATTCATAAATGTGGCGCGCTTCACACTCATGAACAAGACTCTACTAGACGTGGTTCATGAGACATCATCCCTAAAAATCATCCCAAAACTTTATGCTCTGATACAAAGTTTGTCACGACCCAGGGGTACCCCCTAGACGTAACACAGCGTCACATACAAGCCGTTAGCATGATCAAACACATAAAGCCATAAGAATGATGCGGAAAACTTTAAAACTATTACAATCAAAGTCCACCTTCTTTTCATAAATTAAAATACGAGTCTAGACTTGTGTCATTCACCATCTAGTACAATAGAGAGTTCAAATAGGGTCAAAATCCCTTTACACCAATAAAGTCTCAAAATAGGAAATACAGTAGAAACTAGAAACGAATAATGTCTTGTCCTCAAACTTGAGGACTCAGCAAGACTAGGGAATAGTCAACCCAAGAAGGAAGTAGAAGTACGTTTCAATGATCGGATCCTACACTCATTATTGATGTAGAAGAAATGGGTTAGCACATAGAGTAGTAAGTATGGAAGAATGCATAAAATCCTTGCAATATGATAAAAATGACATTTTAGTGAAAAAGTATGCATTTGTCAAGTTTTGGAAATTAACATGCACTTTTCAAGGTAAAACACAAGTCATAATCACATTTATGCTCATAACATAGTAGAACCACTACCTTAGAAACCCCTTAGGAACAATTTTGTAATGTATGGTTGGCATCCCATAATACCAACCTTACTAAGTACTCATTTGAATCTACCTTAGTCATACATATTACCTTTAGACCTCATCACAATCAATAGCCATCAATAAGGAAATAGTCATGTACATTACTTGAACATAAGGAAAGTCATTCATGGCAACTATCCATTCAATATACATGCATACATTCATGTCTCATCATTGTATAAATAAAACCATCTCATAACACCTTACTAAGTCCACATGTGCAATGTAGAAGTGAAGTCCCATACCCCTACTCCAACTAAGTTAACTCATCAAGAAGTCATAAGTATAGTCCATGTCATATTCATATCTTGTCATATAGGGAAAAATAGCCATAACCAACATAGACCATGTGAGCGACATGGAATCCGGTATCATGTAACCCCACACCGAAAGAAGGTGTCCTACTTGCGTAAGGTATAACTAACATGTTTAGCTCTTAGGTGGATCCACTAGCTAAAGACCTGTATGGGCACATAGTTATGGGATAGGGAGATTGCTTCTAGAAACCCGACCTATTGTCTTGGCAGAGGAGATTCCATCTCATGAGAATAATCTAGATACCCGACCTACTATATTGACGGGAGGGCCTCTACCTCATTGACCATATCCACTTGGTGCTAAGTATTATTTCCCAAACTATACATAATTAGTCTTGAATTGCATTTACATGAGTGAATGAATACTTTGCCCTTAATTCAATACAACTCATAAAATAGCTCATAGATTCAATGAAGTGAGAACTAACTTTCAACCTTAGAATCATCATTAACATGTGAATAAGCCTTTCACATTATTGTTCACAATGTTTCATGAGAATAACCTTTCAATTAACACAACCTCATTATCATAATCCTAGACAATTCATACATAATCAAGTGTAAGGGTAGGGGAAGAATGGCCTTTCAACAATACCTCAATTTACACAATAGTCATAGGATCATCACTTTCTAAGTGAATCATGAGTCCATACATAACATTCATCAACATGTATCAACCCTAGCAATTTACCCCTTCAAGGGTCATGAATCATGTCTCACAATTAAACCTAGAATTACTAGACTAGGCATGACTAAAACAAGATTCAATAACTAAATTATTATAGACACAATTCATAGTGTTCATGTTGCATCAATATACCCATAACAATTCATGATATTGGGGTCATGAGGTAATTCATGGGTTCATGAGGGATTTTACAATAAAAATACCATTAAACATCAAATCATCCATAATATAGGACAACTAACATAATAAAATTGGTTTTAGGAAGAACCCATGGCTAGAATGAAAACCCTAGTTTCTGAACAATTTACCAATTTCGAAATTAAGAGTTGAAGAGCTTTATGGAGAAAAGGGTCCCATGAATCAAGTCTCCCATACCTTAATTGAAGCTTTGCCCACGAATTGGAGTTGAGAAGATGGATTCTTGAGCCCTATTCTTCAAGTTATTGAGCTTCTTCAATGGCGGATTCCTAGTGAGAGAAATATTGGAGAGGAGATGGGTCTTGTTTTATTTCTTTTGAAAGTGACTTCGTTGAAGGAATTTCAAGTCTAAAAAGCTTAAATACCTATTGGGAAAAGTGTAGAATAATGGGGTTTTAATTTTGGAATAAAACTATGGGCCCTTTAAGTTACAACTTAAATTTTTACTAGCCACACGATTTTACTCACCCTTTGCACCCCTTGGCTCACAAAGGGCACTAGGCGACTTGCCTAAAGGGCCCTTGGCTCGCTTAAATTTCCAGTAGGCTCCCTAAATGAGCAGCTTATTAGGCGTTGAGGGTGGTATGTTGGGTGATCACCAACCCAACCAGCGAACCATGACCTAGCTCGCCATTTTTTCCAGAACCTAGGCTAAGGGAACAACCCACTAGGCGACCCCAAGTGCACTTTGGCGCATCGCCAAGTCACTTGGGTGATCAATCCACCCAATTTCCAACTAGGTCCATCAAAGAAAAAGTTTACCTTCATCTCCTCTTAGTAGTTTAGGTCCTTACCTTCTTCCTAGACATATTCCCTTTTCATTTTAGCTTAGTTAAGCCTTAAACATTTACGAAAAGATACGTTAGCACACATGTTAAGATCTAAGGTAGCCTACTAGATTCCGGAGTGTTACATTCGGCCCCTAGGCCATCAAGTACAACTACTGATGTCCCTACTATTACTCCCAGTTCCTCAGCTGCTTCTTTGCCTCCTATATCTATTACTGCTGCTACTACCTGACCTCCACTCACCTAGGCTGCATTACTACAGATGGGGCATTTAGCCCATTCAGCTGATAGACGTGCCTCCAGACTTGAGCAACATTCCTCGCATGATCGAGAGGGTCCATGGTGATGTTGTTACACCCCTGAGTGCGACTATTGATGCCCTTGCAGGATGGATTGTGGTGTGGGAGAAGGAATAAGGGCCACTGATGAGGTCACGACTCTGAAGGCCGCTATTGCCTAGCTGAGGAGAGATGTGGACCAGCTGAAGTCCACTAACATATTGATGATTTTTAGGACAGTAGAGATCCCAAATATGTCAGTTAATCCAAATATGCCTCCGGCTACCACCAGAAATGAGGTTCGAACTGAGGAGGTAGTTAATGCCAAGTCTGAGGCATAGACTAATAAGGATCAACTGGGTGTTGATGATAAGGCTTCTTATGAAGGCCTGACAGAAGTTTATGAGGATATGATATATTGAGTCGTACAAATTTCTTTGGCAGATACCACAATGGTCAGATCTAGTGTTGCAGATACTCGGGGCACTGATGGCTTTAAAGAAGAGAAGAAAGACATGGCTTCAAGGGAAATGCTTTAGGAAAGAAAGATCCCAAGCTTATGCTGAATTGAGAGTGCACTGATCGAGCGCTCTTGCGCCGAAGATGAACGGGGCTAAGCGGTCTGCCGAAGCTGTGGGATGTAAAAATACATCGGTAGGGGAGCGTCCCAAGATCAGAGTGTGGCACCGGGCATTGATGCCCCGACACATGGAGAGACTGTGTAGATAGGACTTTTCTTTACCTCCCTCTCTGTCATTTTTTATTGACTTTTGGATGTTTTTATTGCATTTGAGGAAAAATTGATTTTTATTTGTGGTGGGGTGAGGCATTTTCATACCTACCGCTTGTGATTATAACTTGTGTTTATATATTGGGTTTTGTGCTGTAAATTGTGTTTTAGCACTGTGTTGTGGATATTTGAGCTTGTGGCTCCGTGTTTTAATTGCGAATGGTTTTTGGACCATTCAATATAAAAAAACAAATTTGCCACCTCTTGATTGTGTTTGAATGTGGTTGTTCTTGTGCAAAATTGGAGTGTCGGTCATGATTAATACTAATGACTTGAATAGTGCTCTTAATCAAACAAAAATGAATGTGCGGCTATGATTAGGCCAAATAAAGTTGCATAGGCAATATGTGAACTTTTTGCATCTCATTGTGACTAGCCGATTATCAAATTGAGTCTCTTGTGATGAACATTGCACACTAGCAAAAGTATGGAGTCTTGCTTGATATTGGTGCCAATTCCTTGTGTGATGAGCTTATCGTGAACCATGTGTGATAACACCTAGAATTTACCCCATTCGTCTTGTTGACTAAGTGATGCAAGCTCTTGAAATGATCTTACACAACAATTTTAAAGAGTGAAACAATTTGACATTATACCTCTTTTGTGGCCAATCTTGTGAGTGTGTGAACTTTGCTTTAACACCCTTTGAGCCTTACTTTTTTTCTTGGAAGACACTTGTTGCAATTGTGACCTTTGTTTATCCTTTCACCCACAATCCTCATGAATTGTGGTTTGTTTGAATATCCAACTTAGGCAAAAAGCCTAAGTTGGAGGTGTGGTAAAAAGAGAAGGTACATCAAGAACTGCAAAGAAGCCCCCCTTTACCCATTGTTTTGAGAAAGATGGAACCCCTCCATACAAAAAGAAAGGAGAGAAAGAAAAGAAGAATGAAAAAGTTGTGGAATAAAATTGTGAAAGTGCGAATGAAATGGGGTGTCCAGTATTCCATGAGAAGTGAATAATGTGGTGGATTTTGCGCATGAATGAAAATGATGAAGAAAAGGAAAGAAAGTGTTGTTAATACCACATTTCATGAGGATAGAAGCCACTGAGCCTAAATGACCATACTTTTACACTTAGCCCCGTTACAAGCCTTGAAAAGACCTTTTTGATCTTGAGTAAGCTGAAACGAATTTTGGTTGGAAAACAAGGGCAAACCTATGGGTGAAGTCAAGCATGTGTTCATCTTTGTGAGTGTGAGAGTTGTATGTGATTCTGGAACTATAAAGTGTTGAACCATTGTGTGTGAATATGGAATAATCTTTGTGTGAGTGCATTTGAGTACCTTTGTTGAGCTTTAACTTACATTTGAAGCAAGTATTGTGAACTTGAGAATCTTTGATAATGGTGAGTCACAACTTGAATCTTTGAGTGCACAAATGATCCTTGCATGAGCGAATTGAGTCTTGTTGTGCTCATTCATGATTGAGTCTTGTGTAGCACTGTTTGAGACATCCGTTTTTGAACTACCGAACTTGAGTTGTACTTGAGGACAAGCAAAATTTAAGTTGGCGGTGTTGATGAGTCCCATATTTGGACTCATTTAGGGCTTTATTTTTATAGGTTTAGTGTCCTCAAATGCTCATTTTGTGCCAATAACTTATATTAAATCCTTGATTTTCAGGATTATGAATTAAGGAGCAAAGCAAGGATACTAAGTTGCAAAAATGAACTAAGCAAGCTGAAAGAAGGAAGAAAAGGATGCCTAGCGATCGCCTAGTCTACTTGGCGAGTCGCCCAATGGCTATTTGACCACCTAAAGTTCCAATGTGCCAAGCCTTGAAGGAGAAAACCAAGTTGGCAAGAGAAAGTAGCAGTCGGTGGATCGCTGAGTGGTTCCGCGATGCAGTGTTGGATCGCCTAAAGTTACAGACCTTGAGGATGCTGAAGGCCAAGAAAGAAGGGAGAAAATATAACCAAAGGGAGGATCATCGAGTGAATTGGCGAGCCCGACTTACTGTGCCGAATGGCCCTTCGCAGCATATTTTTGGCAACAATAAATACATTTTTGAACATTTAGTTTAGGTTTAGATTATTATTGAATTTTTAGTTCTATGTTTATGGGATTGAATTCTGAGTATTGAGAAAAGTTTTCCTTAACTTTGAAGAAATTGAAGTTTTCACTTTTGAGAAATTGGAAGTGGGTCTTTGAGATTCTTTAATTTGGACCTTTGTAAAGATGAAACAATCTTACCCAGTTGATGTAAACTCAATTTGGTAACGATTTTTATCTTTTTATGATGTCAAGCTAAAACACCAATTCTTGGGGTGTGATTATGTGTTTATGATCTTATTTAGTGTATGGGTATTGCTAATTGTTAGTTTAAGTGCTCTTTAGAAGTGATTTCAACCATTAATTGTGGTTCAATTTAAGAATTGTAGTTGCAAATGTTGTTCTACCCTTGTGTTTTTGGCTTGCTCGAGAGAGAGGTTTTAAAACTAAGATTATTGATTGCTGGTTGTGGGTTGTCATGGGTTCACCTCAAGAGAGTGAATCCTAAACTCTTTTCCACACATTCAGGTCGAGAGAGTGAATGGACTAAGGCGTAGGATGTTCTTAGTTTGCATGCTCTTCGATGTTCTAAAGAAATCGACTTGATTCGGGGTAAATTGTTCAAGAGAAAGTTTACCTCCTCTACAGTCTAGCTTATTCACTAATATACAACTATTTCCTAAGAGTAGCAATTACACATTTGTCGACATTAGCCTATAATTGAATCAATCAAAAGAACCTGTCTCATTATTGTTATTTTCGTATTGTTTTGATGCTGTTGTAGTTGATAATTAAAACCAAAACCTCCTTATTTGACATTTGTGTCACCCCCTAATTTGAATTATGTCTTTATTCAATCATGTCTATTTCCTATGACTGATATGAATATGTTCACACTTTACTATTTAATCTTAAACAGGTACCGTTCCTTGTGGGATTCGACCCCAACTCATTTAGTTGTGTTATTATACTGACTATTGATCGTTGACACTTAGAACTTGATGAAGTGTCGTTGAAACGTTAATCATCTACTCAATTGGATCATAACCCATAACATAAGATGAAACCCTAAATTGACAATGGGTTCTTCTTCTAAATTGAGGAAATCATGGGGCTCCATGGATGAAAGGAATCCATGGATGAATAAGCCATAATACCTTGATTACAAAGCCCACAAATCTTGGAAAATTTGAGACTTAACTTGACATAGCTTGATTCCTCTTCTTCTTCTTCAACTTTCTAGAGAGAGAATATTTGAGAGGGATTTGGGTTTCTTTTAGGGGTCTAAAGTACTTATATAGGTTGTCTAGGTTAGGGTAGAACGACACCACTTAATTCTAATTTAAACCAAAAGGACCTATAAGGCCCTTAAACTTAACTGCCCAAGCTGACCCACGAGACCACATTGACGGGCTAGGGATGGACCCACGGTTTGTCCTGGTCAACCGTGGTTTGGGTTCTGTGAGTTGGCAAAAAGGGGTTAGACCTAAGACCCCCAACCACGAGGCATGGACCTATCCACGGGGTTTGGGAGGTTACTTCCTTAGGCAGTTTTGCTTGGTGCCCATCCACGAGGCCCACCTACGGGGAGTGGATCCAACCACGGAGTGTGGTTGATCCTCGTGGGTTCCACCTAGAAATTCTAGAATTTTGCTAAGCTTCCTCGCTTAAGGCTACGAGGTGTTACAATATCTCCCCCTTGGGATCATTCTTCCTTGAATGATGTTCTTGGCACTTCTTAAAAAAGCAACTAAAGACTAACAACTCATCAAGCATGCAACTCATCTAAATTCACACAACCATGGAGGAAACATAAACTCCAAGATAAACATACTCAATGCATCACAAGGAAGTAGGAACTACATCTAACAACATAAAATGTATGAAATTCTACATTTCTCATGTTCAGGGAGGAACTACCATCTCTGTGCTACATCGTGCTCAACACAATCTCATGGAGCCTATGTGAAATTCAATCTCAAAAAGAATATCTAAGAATGTTCATCATCTCATCTCATGAAGTCTATAGGAAACTCTACTCAATGCACTACAACATGAGGAAAACAATTCACATAAGTCACTTCTTTCATGACTTACGCTTTTTCATGAACATGCATATAGAGAAATCATGGTAAAACATAAAACACACATGATTTTCTAAACAAGGAGCTAATCATAAGGAACTCTCATTTGATTCTTTCTTTCTCCACTTACCGGTCTAACATCTTAATCGGGATTTCCTCCTAGGAAGAACTTTTCATCTACTCCCAAACCTCCTAAGGGAACTAGGGGTGTCGATTCTCTAATACACTCTTTCTATTTAGAGACATGGAAAAACCGGATGCACCGATGCCACTCATTAGGCAAAGCTAACTCATAAGAAACCTATCCATATGTCTCAAGGTCTCTTATGGGACTACAAAGCAGGGACTAACTTCCCTCTCTTACCACACTAACTATACCCTTCTTGGGTGAGATGCTTCAAGTAATCCCAAGTCACAAACAATTGGATCACACAATGACCTTTCTATCTAAGCACATCATCTCCCCATTAGGAGGAAGCCTTAACGGACCTTCTAAGCACCGTTTCTTTTTATTCTACCAAGGTCGGATCAATACATTGCTTAATTTTCACATTTGTCACAAATGACAATTCTAAACGATTTTGACCCATAGCATCATATTTGGTGGGGTCTACCAACCAATCATATCTAGGTATTATTTAAATACCCTACTACTAATCACATCATTCATTCCACCGGAGCATTTGTCACGCCCCAAACTCAAAGGGCGCAACTGACTCCTAAACCCAAAACTCAGTCCCGAGCCGACCCTGCTGAACCATTTGCTATTAGCGCATGGCAGTCACATGCAATTAAGAAAACAAACAAGTATATCTCGGCTTAAAACTAAGCCCTCGGCCGGCAAGGCCCCTGTCAACAGATCTACAAAAGAACCAGCTACTCCCAAGAGTTTATATAAAAAAAAATATCCAACTAGCACAGAAGTCCTGATTGGGCCGTCGAGGCCACCATGATATCTATACCAAAACTAAAAAAATAGGTAAATATCAGTACA
>JAJOOR010086086.1:0-51835 GCA_036250505.1 Solanum acaule | reverse complement strand
ATACACAAGCCCTAAGTATATCCTCAAGTGTTTGGATAGTCCTTTCGGCTTGTCCATCCGTTTGCGGGTGAAAGGCCGTAGTAAGCTTAACTCTCGTACCTAGACCCCTTTGAAAGGACTTCCAAAAGTGTGAAGTAAATTGAGAACCACGGTCCGATATGATTGATATAGAAATCCCATGCAACCTTACCAAGTCATGAATATATAACCTTGCATAATCTTCCGCCCCATATATTGTCTTTACCGGTAGAAAATGAGTTGATTTTGTCATCATATCAACCACCACCCAAATAGAATCAAAACTTTTTCTAGTCTTGGGTAAACCAACTACAAAATCCATATTAATTTCTTCCCACTTCCAAGTAGGAATCTCTATGTCTTGGGTTAGACTACCCGGCCTTTAATGTTCGGCCTTGACTTGTTGACAACTATGACAACCGGAGACGAATTTGGCAATGTCCTTCTTCATGGGACATAACCTCTTTTTATTGAAGAAAAACGTCTCCAGCCGCTACAGTAACTTTGCTCACTGGAATTTGCAAATCTGCTCCGGTAGGTTTTACGAAAATGGTCATAACTCCCTCATCCTAACTTGTAATGAGGTGAAACCAAGTGCATTGGAAAGCTAACTCATAGAGGTTTAATTTAATAGGTTGCGGCCCTTCCAGTTCCTTGTGTGCTAAGAGATATGCCCCTTTAAAGTTGACCCTGAAAATCGCATCTTTTGCGATTTTTGAATTTTGATACGATTGTTCTAAAATTTGGGTTAGACCCATTTCCTACTCAATTTGACCCCACAAATAAGAATATGAAGTCGAATTTCTGAAATCATGCACGGATTTTGAGATATAAGGAAAATACAATTATAGGTGTTTCCGAAGCACATTTTCGGGCATTTTGGGGTCGTTTCAATAGCCTACCTTGAATACATAATCAATTACCAAAAGAACTGGCTAGCCCACTTGTACGTAATAGAATCGAAATCAAGGAAACTTCTCCTAATAGGAGTGAACATAGGGATTCCCTTACGAACGAATGCAATACATGGAATGCTTACGAATGTAGTACTGGACGGCTTTACCTACGACATTTCCTACTCCTACTTTTCATACAAAGAGAATGGGCAGCCTAGAAAACTTGGAATGATTACAGAATGCTTACCGCCTTCGATTCAGTCTATTCTAAGTGGTCCATTGGGTAAGAAGCGGAGGGAAGAGGTCTATACCCATTTCCATATCTAAAAGGGTTCCCTTCCTTACTTGATTGAGACTGAGACTCAGGGCATCAGATGTCTTAGGAATCCCATCCCTAACGTGCTAGAAAGGAAACAAGTGCTCGTAGCCTTTTGCTTGAGAGTATGACTTCTCTTGTCTTTGAGTTCAACCCGCTGCTTGACTGCTTGACTTGGCTATTAAAGAAGCTCTTTGCCTTTAGGCACCAAGAGTAGGTAAAAAAAGATGGGCTTTCCTCCAACTTACATGATGGAAATAGACAGCTAGGAAGGTATGATGTTACTCAACTCTAAAGAACAGGAAGGGGGCCATTGGACGAGGTTACTTCATTCCTCAACTCTTTGAATTTCATTCTCCCAGGAATTTGGGTTGCAACTAAAAATGAAACTTGGTAGCACTCTAATCTGTTGTGATTCCACTTGTTGAAAAGAAAGATGCATCTTTTTTTCCTTCGAAACCTGCCATGCATTTCTTTTTTATTGGTATACTTGTGCCTTCACTGACCATGTGAGGACTTTTTAGGAAAAATATGTCCGGCCTACAAAAAGAACTAAAGACTATCTGATGAAAGGCTTTCTCATAGTCAAAATAGCTGAAGAAAGAAAGAGGGCAGAAGTATGACCTTTTCAGGAAGAATATAAATAAAGCAAGATTTAGACCAGGCACGTATCGAAGGAGTAAATAAGTAGGTAGCAATAGCATTAGCAGGAGTAGCAGGAAGCGAACGAATATGAGCTTCTCGAATCAGCGCACTAGGAATCGAAGATTGAAAATGATTTTTGACAAGCGCACATTCATTAGGGTGTTAGCAGGATAAGACGAGAAATATATTGAATGGGTTTAAAGAGAATTTATCTAGTCTAATCCCAGTTAATCCTACTATGTTCAGGAGCTAAGCCAGGCCTCTTACAAGTCTCAATTAAGGCAGAAAAAAGACGTATTCTTAACCCGATGGGGGATCTTGCTACATAACTTCATATCTAATAAGCTGATATACTGATGTAGTAAAATTCTTCTAAAGAAGACATGCTGAGCTTTCGTTCCTTCGCTAACCCCCCAGTTCAGGGGAAGGACAAAGGAAAGATTCAGTGCAGGATAAGGTGGAATAAGATCCTCCAGTTTAGCTCCTTTAGTTAAGGCGCCCAACATTTGAGTTTCATAGTTTAGGTAAGCATCTGCGAGAGGTCTTGTGGGGCATCCATCTAGAACATCCCTCAAAATGATCCAAAACAAGAATGATTATATTTAATCAGAGATCTCACCAGCGGTAGAGGCGGGGAAGACCTATACTATTGATTTCCTAATACCGAGACTCTACTCTAGACAACCATAGTCTCTCGATAGCCCTAGCCAAGGTTCCGATTCTGATAAAGTAGCCTTGCCTTTCCCACAGAGGAGATAGACAGGTCTATAAAAGGTACCTTCTCGAAGTAGAAGAAGGAAAGTAAAAGCTAGTCTCAAAGCTATCCAACATATGGGAAGCCATGCTCATTGGCCTGTGTCGGAGGGTATTAATTATTCTATATTCCTGCGGTAAATAGCCCCTTTCCCAACCCGAACTTGGTTTATTTGATGCTTGACTGAATCTTACTTGCAAGCACAACATCTGTCTCTTAGTCCTCTTCGGACAACCTTTAATCAGAGAAAGAAAACGTATATTCTATCAATCTTAGAGAAAATCTCTATTCTACACGAAAAAGCGTATTCAACACAGACAGGCTCAAGGAAAACATCCTATACTTAAGATAAGTGAGCACAAGAGTTTGTAATGAATTCTTTTATTAGTACATGAAATAAGCTTTATGCCTCCTGGCCAATTCACCACCTTTCACTTACTTACTACTTACTCATTAAATACCTGCTTGAACAATGAAAATAGTCCCTTACCTTTTCTATTTCCTTCCTTGTGATTGACTGCATTTTCTTACTTTTTCCATACTTTAGGAGGAAGAGATCGTCGGGTTCAACTTCTACTAGTGACGGGGATTCCTTTTTGAAATCAGTATATTCAGTTGAATATGAATATTCTAGTAATAAGAACGGATCAATTCCTATTCGAAAAGAGGATTTCATCATACCTGGCTTTCCTAACCTTACAACTGGCACTGAGACTTTACTTTTTCAAGCTGGAAATAGGGAACTCTTTTTTGGAACTGCCTTTGATCTTAGGCTCGCAACTACTATAAAAGTAATTGTTGAGGTTTTCTCAATCGGAGAAGCCTAAATCTGCGTCAAAGATTTCCTTTGTTCGCAATGAGCTTCTACATAAGCCCTTCCATAAAGGGGATTTTCCAATCTGTCTAGCTTCAGTGTGTTCTTTGCTTAATTAAAGGGCTTCCCTTCTACTCCGGTCGTCTGCGTGGTCAGGGGAACTGTCAAGTGTAAAAGCTTTAAGAGATAGGAAGAAACTGATAGATTAGTTCATGCTCAATTATAGGCAGAGTTAACAAAGGAAGAGGTACAACATAAGCAAGTAAGCAGGTCACAAGAAAGTCAGATTCCAATCACAGTGAGTCACGCAGTTTTCTGGCCAGTAGTAATCCAGTCCTAGTTTATGTCTCTGGTTTCGAAACTGTCGTTCCTGTCTTTGAATGAATCAGCTCTTAGGACAAAGTTCAGAATCGTAAAAGGAAGACAAGACTCTATCCCTTGCATGGCCATTGAAGAAGGCATCTCGGAAGAGGAAAGTAGATTGGGGCTGAACTAAATAGTTCGTTGCAATTCCCATTTCATTGCCTCTATCTCATAGTATAGAGGAGAAGATATGTTATTAGTTGTTTCATGGTTCCCAACGGGACGTAGATAAGCTTTCTAAGATAACCAAGGAAAAATAGCATATTCTAACCATGGGACAATCAATAATAAAATAGTGAGACCCAACCTACAACAAGAACCAAACCTAACAGTGAGAGGAGAGGAGAGACCATTTTCATGAGAAAGGGACGAGCAAGTGAAAGATTGGGAAAAAACTAGGTCGGCTTTCTGAGTGGTCATTTAGGGCCTTGTTAGCGACCCATCATTCTTCCCTAAGTTGTCAGACTCCGATCGAAGCGAGCAAGAGATAGAGGAATACTCGCTTATATATGTCAATTGAAAAAGCAAGCCTGAATTTTTTTAAATTCGGCTCTATAGTCTGGTCCCTGTCCCTGGTAAGGTCTAATTGTTATCCATAAGTCTTGTTTTGACTGTGGGAAGGTGAACTCTGCAAATGTTCTTATTTGGTTGGGAAAAATGGGACTTCTGACTCCAAGCCTACCCTACCCAAAAAATTTAGCTATTGATGTAGCCTCTTGTTGATTCTACTACTCTTCTCGCTACCTACTAGAAAAATCCCATCAAGATAGATTGAATCAACAACCTATACTTCAACTAAAGGAACAAGGGCTTAGAGAGCATAGAACAGAGAAAATGCACATGGGTCTCCTTGAAGAACGAAGTCTAGGTTAAAGAAAGAAAGGTAGAGTGGGCACACTTTTACTGTACTTTGATTGGCATGGCTGTCCCCCTTTGTGGGTTGAGGCTCGGTGTAACAGCCCTTATTATGCATATATTTGTTCTATTTTTAGGATACTTGACATAGCCTTATAGTATAGGTGAGGGACTATTCTTCTTATATGATTATCATTGGTTTAAACTAGCTCGGAAGGTGATGTGATGCCTTTCACATTTCAGCATGTGTATTGCAAGTAAACTCCAACAGGATTATTTAACTAGAGATAGTATGGTGGTAATTGAGTTTAGAGTTGAAAGTTAAGTGCTAAGTTAAAGCAAAATGGAGTAATATTTAGAAAATGGAATAAAATAAGTGAGCTGATTGCTTTACTTAACTAAGCTAGTAGGTGCAAGTAGGTACATCACCTACTTTGACTTATTGACCAGTCCAAAGGACCAAGTAGGTGCATCACCTGCTTGATCTATATGGATCTAGTTAAAAAAGGCCAAGGTTTGTGGATCAGATTTGGGCCTATGCTAATGGACTCACTTGAGGCCTAAACTAAGTTAAATTAAAGGAAAATGAAATTAAAGCCCAACATCCAAATCTGTCAAGGCCCAATATATTTAACCCTAAGAGAAAGCTAGTAGGTGCATCACCTAGTTTGACCTTTTGAGTTGCTTGATGTACATAAGCAGGTGGATCACCTACTTGACCAATTAGTGGCAGAAATTGAAGCTAAAAAGAAGCAAGTTCTAGAGGATATTCTTAAAGGTGAAGAAAGTTCAATATAAGATATACTGGTTGCTATTCTCACTCATTTTTAACACATAATATTGAGAATTAACTCTAGCTCTCTCTCTGTTTTATCTTAAGGTTTAAAACAACAACCTTAAAGTTCTTCTAAAGTTCTTGAAGAAACCCTCATATCTGCAAACCAAGGTAAGAGAAACACTTATGGATTTAGCTTAATTCTCCCATGGAAGACTAGAAAACAACTTATTCATTCTTAATTATAAGTACAAGCTAGAAGATCCCACAAGCTATTGCTCACTTTCCTTAATTATTAACATACTTTTTCTCTTCTTCTTTGGTTTAAGTGTGAAGGGAAGTTGAAGCTGTAGAGGAATTCAAGTTATAAGGAGAAGTTGCATAAATTGAGGTAAGCTGACTGCTCCATCTTCTTCCTCCTTATGTATGAGTTTGAGTAAGGAATTATGGGTGTACTGTCATAAAGAACTCAAGGGGATGGTGAGTTCAATAATTGGTTGTATGATAAAGAATATTTGAGGTTGTTTTATGTGTATTATTATTGGTGCAGCTTGGGTAATCTTGGAAAAGGATATATAATATTTGTATTGGGCAAAGAATGAGGGTGTGGTGATACACACTATATTAAGGGTTATATGGCCTCATTATTTGTCAAAGTTAGGTACTGTTTTACGAGGCTTATAGTGTGATAGTTGCTAATTTTAGTTTATCAGGACTTATATTGTAGATTAAAACCTAAAACGGGAGGCTGAATCATGATAGTTCTATTGGTCAGAGGATAAGGTATGTAAGGCTATTCGATTCAATATTCTTCGGCATGAAATATGATACTTGCGATTAATATCAATAGGTGAATTTCCTAAGTTCTATTCCTAGTAAAGGAGTGGCAGCATATGATCTCCAAATAGCTAATAATAATCCCCCTTCTCCATAGTGTATAGAATTACTTCATTATATGTTCCGTACTCTATACTTTTGTAATTATCCTCCTATGTGTCGATATAGAAATGGTATTTGCAAAAGCAAGTTTGGTGAATCCTCCTTAGTCAGTTGAAGTCAACTGTGTCATATAAGGTCACAAGTAATGCATTGATGTTACATATCCCCATTATGTCATTGTTACTACCTTGAATTATTATTTTCATATCCTCTACTACTGGTTCGTATTTCCAAATGTCAAAAACGATTATGACCACCAAAACAACAATCTCAAAGATTAAAGTATCATAGTGAAGCAATCTGTATAATTATGGGTTGCAGCCCGGGGGCAAATGCCTAGCATGGGTCGATACCTATTGGTATATAAGGGTGGCAACTCAGGGGCGAAAGCCTAGCATGGGCCGATCACAATTGGTATAGAAGGGTGGCAGCTCAGGGGAGAACCCAATTTGTGTAATTATAAGGACCGCATCCCAAGGGTTAAAATGCCTAGCATGGGTGATCCTATTAAACCACTGATCAGCTGGTCAGTCGTATCACATGTCTTATAAATATCATAACATACAGAAAGGTAAAGACAAGAATGTAACATACATGATCCCACAAGCTTTAACAAAGGTGGTCTTCTGTTCTGATTTATGCACACATATATTGATACTTGGTTTCATTCAAACTCTTTCTTATATATGTTATTAACTTACATATTAAGTACATTTTTTTCGTACTGACATCCCTCATGGGGGACGCTACATTTCATGTTGCGGGCACATGTACTCCAGCTAGTAGACCTCCTCAATAGGAGCACACGACACTCAACTACATTTGGTGAGCTACAGGTTGATTCAAAGCTTTACTGAGTCCTTCGTATATTCATTTTGGTATTGTATCATAGTTAAGGGTAAGGCAGGGTCTGTCCTGACCTACTCTAAAGTTTTCTATCTTTTAGAGGCTTGGCAGACTCATGTATATGGTTCAGTTGCGTGTTAACAAGTGGTGGCCTAAACGGCCAAGTCCTGTATATATGTTTTGGGTCTACTTATGTTGGTTCGTATCGCTGCATCCTATGTGAACTTGTCACAAGATTGTCATAGTTATAAGCATATTAAGCACAGGTTACATGTTGGTTCTCTTGGGCCTTTAAGGCATTAGGTGCTTGTCCATCTTAAAGGGATTTGAGGCGTGACAAAAGTGGTATCCGAGCAGGTCATCCTAGGGAGTCTACAATGTTATGTTTGTGTAGAGTCTTGCTTATGGATGTGTTGTGCACCCCATTCATAAACGTGAGGCTACGGGACATGTAGGAGTTGTCTGTTTTCTTTCATTTCTTAGATCGTGCGATAGAACCAATGTTGTAGGTCGATCGTATCTAACTTCTAAATTTCTTTATTATAGGAAAGATGTCAGTTACGAGGAGTAACAGTATAGGTAAACGAGTAGATGTGGCTGCCCAAAAAGGGACCAGCCAACCACCACCTAATCAAGCTGTTCAAAGTGAGGCTCAAGATGAGTCTCTATCACAGACTTCCCCGACCCCTCCATATCTAAAAGATCTAAGGAGGGAAGCTGCACCTCAAGAACCCCCTATTAATTCTACTAAGCAAGATTTAAAGAATGCAGTCCAATTATTGACTCGTATAGTTGCTTGCCAAGGTCAAAGTCAAGAAGGTCTAGTTGCAGGTAATAGTGGTGTAGATAGAGTAGTGGGTACGTAAATATGTGATTTCCTTAATTTGGACCCTCCATCATTCACCGGGTAAGATCCTAATGAGAATCCATAAGATTTATAGATCAGATCCAACACACTTTGGATGTAATACATGTGAGTGGAAAGCAAAACTCGAGCTAGTAGCATATAGATTAAATGGTGTGGCTATATTGTGGTATGAATCTTGGAAGCAATCTAGGGGGACAGATGCACCTTCTACTACATGGAAAGAGTTCAAAAAGGCATTCCTTGACCATTACCTTCCATTGGAGATCCGAGAGGCCCATGCGGATCAGTTCTTAAATCTCCACCAAGGATGTATGAGCGTGAGAGATTACAATCTCAAATTTAATTCCTTGGCTAGGTATGCTCCTAATGTAGTAGCTAGTATGAAGTATAGAGTTCATCGATATATGGATAGATTAGATTTATATCTGGTTAGAGATTGTACTATTGCTTCGTTGAATAAAGATATGGATATAGCAAGGATGCAAGCTTTTGCGCAAAAGTTGGAGGATCAAAGGCACAGAAGGAGGACATAGGAGTCAGAAACAGGGCATTCTAAGAGGGCAATATCCATGGGGCAGTTTACACCATCCGAAGGTTAGTTTAGGACTATTCTTTAACAGATCCGCTAGGTCATCATCTTCCTACTCTACAGCTAGTTCCCCACATCGATTTCAAGAGTTTAGGGGCAATCAGATTGGTGAAATAGGTGAAAGCCAAGGTTTACGAACAACGGGGTACCAAGAGCAGAGTATGAGCCGAGCAAGACCTCCTCGACAGTCTTGTAAACAATGTGGAAGAAATCATTTTGGTGCATGTCAGTTTGGGACAAATGTTTGTTTTTGGTGTGGTACATCAGGTCATATAATGAGAAATTACCCTCATAGGGGTGTGGGTGGTGTGGCACAACCTACCAGATCAGTTGCTACATCATCATCATCATCAACACCTTCTTTTGGTAGGGGATTACAGATGCCAACAGGTCGTGGTAGAGGAGCTAGGGGAGTAGGTAGTTCTAGTGGAGTTCAGAATCACACATATGGTCTAGGGGATCGACAAAATTTGGAAGCTTTGCCGGATGTGGTTATAGGTACATTGTCCATCTTTTCACATATTGTATATGAACTAATTGATATGGGGTCTACATTTTCATATGTTATTTCATTGATTTCTAGAAAGACCAAAAGAACACCAGAATTATTAGTGAAACCATTTGAAGTATCTACACAGATTGGTGAGTTTATTATAGCTAGAAGGGTTTATCATAATTGCATTGTAACTATTTGTTATCGTGATACATTGGCTGATCTTGTTGAGCTACAAATGGTAGATTTTGATGTTATAATGGGTATGTATTGGTTTGCTTCTTGTTACGCCACGGTAGATTGCCGAACTAAGATAGTGCATTTCCAGTTTCTAACAGCGGCAGTCCTCGAATGGAAAGGTAATATTGGGGAACCAAGAGGTAAATTTATTTCTTATCTTAAGGCAAAGAAGATGATGTCCAAAGGATATGTATGTCATCTGGTAAGAGTGAAAAATATAGATGCAGAGCCACCAACTCTTCTATCCATTCCGGTGGTAAATGAATTTCCCAATGCATTTCCTGAAGGTCTTCCAAGTTTGCCTCCAGAACAATAAGTAGAGGTTGATATTGATGTGATTCCACATACTTAACCTATCTCCATACCTCCATATAGAATGGCTCCGACAGAATTACGGGAATTGAAGGTGTAATTAAAAGACATATTAGAAAAAAGATTCATAAGGCCTAGTATGTCCCCATGGGGAGCACCATTTTTCTTTTTACTTAAGAAAGATGCCACGTTGAGAATGTGCATTGATTATCGATAGTTGAATAAAGTAACAATTAAGAAAAAATATCCCCTTCTTAGAATTGATGATTTGTTTGATCAGTTACAATGTACTAAGTGTTTTTCAGAGATCAACTTGAGGTCGGGGTATCACCAAGTAAGGGTCAAAGACAAAGATATTCCCAAGACAGCTTTCCGAACACGGTATGGTCATTTTGAGCTTTTAGTCCTGTCATTTGGGCTGACAAATGCACCAGCAAATTTTATGGATTTTATGAATAGGGTGTTCAAGCCATTTCTAGATGTTTTCGTGATAGTATTCATAGATGACATTTTGGTGTATTCAAGATCAGAAGATAACCATGCTAATCACTTGCGGCAGGTTTTACAAATTCTTCGTGATCGTAAGTTGTATGCAAGTTCTCTAATTATGAGTTTTGGTTGAAATCGGTGGTATTCTTCGGCCATATTGTATCTGACGAAGGAATAAAGGTTGATGCTCAAGAGATAGAAGCCGTGAAAAATTGGCCAAGACCTACAACTCCTACGGAGATCCGTAGTTTTCTTGGATTGGTAGGTTATTATAGAAGGTTTGTTGAAGGATTCTCTTCCATTACTGCACCCATAACAATACTAACACACAAAGAAAGCAAGTTTCAATGGAGTGATGCATCTGAAAGAAGCTTTCAAGTGTTGAAGAATAAATTAACTTCTACACTTGTATTGGTACTTCCAGATAGAATGGAAGGGTATGTAGTGTATTGTGATGCTTCGGGAATGTCATGCCCCGAGATTACCCCCAAGACACCGACACAAGACCTAGGACCACAAGTGATCACAAGCTAACCCTGCTGGCATGATCATGAGCATACTAAAGATAAGTTGAATACTAAACTGATGCGGAAGCTATAATCATAAATAAAATGAAAAAAAATGGTGAATACCCATATGCTATAACTGATATATATATGAAAACTGATGAGTTTAATACAAAGAAGACATTAACTCAATTCTAAGCTGAATCTAACTATGTCTGAAATAAGCCTCTAAACTGACTAGAAATGTTGGGACATCCCCCAACTAGATTTAGAAAAACTGAAACTAAAGGACTAAAAATACTAAAAAGAAACTCATGACTATTGTCCTTGGAGAATGAAGACTCACCACTGATTCTGCAGACTGAAGATCGGGAACCGATCTAAGTGTGATCTGGATGTTGAGAATCTGAACCTACATCACAACAAGATGTAGGGCAGAGTATGCGTCAGTAATTGAAAGGTACTGAGCATGCAGGATAGATTAAAGCTGAAATAAACATATAACTGAACAAGAAATGAAGCAAAAGTATAATCTAAACATGATATAGATATTGACTACTGAGCTAACTTAATGCAATGACCAAATTTAAACATGCTGATACTAAATACTGACTGTACTGAAATGTGGTCATTGCAATGGAGTCTGACTGAAATGTGGGAGCTACTTATAATCGATAGTAAACCACATGATCTAACTATGGATTCCGATGTATACGCCCCATCGAGAGAACCCAATATACCCTGCCAGAGGTATAGAGGCATGCTGGCGTGATCACTGAAATGATGCCCACAGAGGGGACTTACAAACTATGTGGCTAGTAGTTCTGGGACTATTTGGGTACGCTGAACCCTATTCCTACCGATATTATGCTACTCCCAACAGGTTAAGTAATTAACACATTATGACTGGATTATTGTAAATTACTGGATAGCTCAAACTGAACATATAAACTGGGTATGCAACAATTAAACTGATATTGATGCATTAATAACTGAGGCATGTATAACTAAATAACTGAAATATCTTACCTAGCATGTGTAATTCAAGAACTAAAGAAATATGTAGCTAGGGTTCTAGAATTCATGCAATAAACTGAATTTTAACATACTAATCTAATTTGGATCATTCTAACAGCTAACAACCTAATAATTCTAACATTCAAGAAACCCTAGGTCTAGTCATAAAACGGAAATCAAGAAAATTACTGAAAACTAGGCACCTAATGGGTGAAAGGAACCCACTAGTGAAATCCCACATACCTAGTGATGAATTCCATGTAGAAATATTTAGATTTTGGGGCTGCAATAGATGGAATCTTGTTGTGTTCTTGAACTAGGGTTCTTGACCTCTTTCTTCCTCTTACGCTCTAAGTTTCTAAGTTTTGATTGAGGAATAGACTTAGGTAAGTTCTAGTTATGTTTCTAGGGTAAAACTAACCAAAACCACGTAGTTTAGGGTTAAAACGATGTAGTTTAGAGGTCTAACGCATAAGGAAAATACCAAAAGACCCCTGACTTAAAATCTGCGGAAGCGACCAATGATCTAATAGACGATCTGTCGATGGATCCACGATTCTTCCTGTCAGTCTATCGATGACTTCAGAGACTAGGTTCTGATGATCTTGACCTATGGACTGATCGACGATCCATCATGTCAGTCTGTCAATCGACTTTAGAGACCAGGTTCTGAGGGCATCGACCTACGGACTGATCGACTATCCGTCGATTGATCCACGATCAATTATGTCAGTCCGTGGGTCATGCCTTAGAATGGTTTTTGTCTGAGTTCTGGGGAGGGTTGCAGATGCGAACCACAGACCACCAGCACAGGCTGTGGGTCACCCTATGGTCTATGGGTGGCAACCGTGGCTTGCACTTGCAACTTCTGAAAATCTACATTAAGTTATGTTTTCGGATACGGATTGTTACATTATCTCCCCCTTGAGAACATTCGTCCTTGAATGAAGATTAAACTAGATGAATAGGGAGGGTAAGAGCTGCAAACCCTACTACTAAGCACTGGAAACTGATTTTCTGACTGAACTGAGTTACAAGAACATGCAAATACACTGAAAATACAAGTACTACCTGAAGGAACATAATACTTAAGACTGAATATATAGAAGAATGACTGAAAAACTTATGAGGAACTATTACTTCAAGTTGGAGTGGAATCGGAAGGAAAGTGGTGAGGGTACTTGGACTACATGGTTGCTTCTGCTTCCAAAGTAATTCCCTCTACGGACTGACTACTCCATGAAATCTTGACAGAAGCAACTTCTTTGTTTTTCAACCTGCTAACTTGACGATCAAGAATCCCAACTGGTACATCCTCATAAGAAAGACTATCTTTCACGGCCACAGTCTCTAATGGCACCACGGATGTTGGATCACCCACACACTTCTTCAAAAGTGAGATGTAGAAACATGATGTACTTTTGCTAGTTCTGCTGGTAACTCTAACTCATAAGACACTTTACCAATCCTTTTCAAAATCTTGAATCTTGTAAGGGCCTATATATCTAGGATTGAGCTTCCCTTTCTTGCCAAATCTCATCACCCCTTTCATAGGTGGCACTTTAAGGTAAACCCACTCATCGGCCTGGAACTCTAGTTCCCTTCTCCTTACATATGCATAAGACTTCAAGCGCCTCTGGGCAGTCTTAAATCTATCTTTGATGAGTTTCACCTTCTCCATAGCATCATGGACTGAATCTGGTCCTATCAAGGCTGCTTAACCTACTTCAAACCAACAAACAAGAGATCTGCATCAACTCCCATAGAATGCCTCATAAGGGGCCATCTAAATGCTGGAATTGTAGCTATTATAATAGGCGAACTCTATAAGAGGAAAGTGATCATCCCAACTACCCTTGAAGTCGATCACATAAGTTCTCAACATGTCCTCTAAGGTCTGAATGGTACACTCTGCCTGACCATCCATCTGTGGATGAAATGTTGTGCTAAGGTTAATCTGAGTACCAAGACCTATCTGAAATGACTTATAGAAATGAGAGGTAAATTCAGGACCTCTATCTAAAATGATAGAAAAAGGAACCCCATGCAACCAGACTATCTCATTAATGTAAATCTTGGTCTAGTCATTCGATCAACTATCACCCAAATGAAGTCATGTTGTCAGCGGGTATGAGGAAAACCTATAATGAAATCCATGTTGATTATTTTCCACTTCCAAGTAGGAATGTAGATCTATTGGGTCATACCCCCTAGTTTCTGATGTTCTACCTTCACTTGCTGACAATTGGGTTACTTTCTCACAAAATCAGCTATATCCCTCTTCATGCCATTCCACTAGAAGGCTTCCCGTAGATCACGGTACATCTTGGTGGCACCTGGATGAATAGAATATCTAGAATTATGGGCTTCTGTAACGATATGCTGTCTCACTTCACCCACATCAGGAACACACAATCTACCCTGATAGCGAAGTACACCATCTCCCCCCTTAGGAGAAAACCTCAACTCTCTAATTATGGATTGCACCCTTAATTTAAGCAAGACTGGATCACTGTCTTGCTTTTTCATAGCCTCTACTACCAAAGACCCAATCTGAACTGTGACACTATTATCTGATATGCACATAAGGTGAACTCCCAAACGAGCAATCCAGTGAACATCCTTCACTAGCTCTTTCCTTTCTTCCTCAACATGTGCTACACTACCCATAGGTAGTCTGCTAAGAGCATCTGCTACCACATTTGCCATACCAAGATGGTAATGAACACTCATATCATAATCCTTAAGGAACTCAAGCCATTTCCTCTAGTGAAGATTTAACTCTTTCTGGCTGAACACATATTGAAGGCTTGCTCTTATGGTCAGTGAACACATCTACGTGCACACAATACAAGTAGTGTCTCCAAATCTTAAGTGCAAACACCATTGCTGCAAGCTCGAGGTAATGAGTTGGGTAGTTCTTCTCATGCACCTTAAGCTACCTAGAAGTATAAGCTATAACCTTATCTCGCTGAATCAACACATAACCTAGGCTAACTTTGGATGCATCACAATATATAATATAGCCGTCTAAACCGTCTGGTAGAGTCAAAATATGAGTTGTAGTCAACCTGGTTTTCAGTTCTATGAAGCTTTTCTCACAATCATCTAACCACTGAAACTTCGCCTTTTTCTAAGTCAACTTAGTATATGGAGAGGCTATGGATGAAAATCCTTCCACAAACGTTTTGTAATAACCCACTAGACCTAAGAAACTTCAGATATCTGTAAGAGAGGTAGGTCTAGGCCATTGTGTCGCTGGCTCTATTTTCTGGGAATCCACTCGGATTCCTTCGCTAGACATTATATGACCAAGGAAAGCAACAAAATGCAACCAAAATTCACATTTGCTAAACTTATCGAATAACTGGCGATCTTTGAGAGTTTGTAGGACAACCCTCAAATGACTCGCATGTTCTTCCTCATTCCTAGAGTAAATGAGGATATCATCAATAAAGACGATAACGAACAAGTCCAAGTACTGCTTGAACACTCTGTTCATCAAATCCATGAAAGTTGCACTAGCATTGGTTAGTCCAAATGACATTACTACAAATTGATAATGGCCATACCAAGTCCTAAAGGCTGTTTTCAGTGAGCTGATGATAACCAGATCTGAGGTCTATCTTTGAGAAATGGCTAGCACCATGAAGTTGGTCAAACAAGTCATCAATCCTGGGGATGGGATACTTATTCTTGATTGTGAACTTTTTCAACTGCCTATATTCAATGCACATTCTGAGATAACCATCTTTCTTCTTCACGAACAACACTGGTGCACCTCATGGCGAAATACTAGGTCTGATGAAGCCCTTATCTATAAGGTCTTTCAACTGCTCTTTCAACTCCTTAAGCTCAGTTGGAGCCATTCTGTAAGGAGGAATAGAGATAGGCTGGGTATCTAGAAGGAGATCAATTCCAAAGTCAGTTTCCCTATCGGGAGGAACTGCGGGAAGATCTTGTCGAAACACTTTTGGAAACTCATTAACCACAGGAACTTACTAAAAAGTTGGGGTTTCAGATCTTTAATCCCTAATCCGAACTAAATGATAGAGATAATCCTTAGAGATCATCTTTCTGGCCTTAAGGTAAGAAATTAATCGACCCATAGGCGCTAAGCTACTACCCTTTCAATCTAAGATTGGTTCATCTGGAAACTGAAAATGAGCAATCCTAGTTCTACAGTCGACTGAGGCATAACATGAATATAACCAATCCATGCCTGGAATGACATCGAAGTCTACCATTTCTAACTTTACAAGATTTGTTGTGGTGACTTTCTAGCAGACTGTGATAGGGGAATTTATGTATGTCCGTCTAGCTATAACTGGGTCACATACTGGAGTAGAGACTGAGAAGGGTTCTGAGAGAGTTTCTGGACTAACACTAAACTTGACTGCTATATGTAGAGTTACAAAGGAAAGAGTAGCCCCTGGATCTAACAAAACATAAACATCGAGGTTAAAGACTCGTAACGTACCAGTGACTACATTAGGAGAATATTTCTGATCCTGGTGAGCCTGAAGAGCATACAACCTGTTCTGGCACTAACCGCCACTTGTACCAAAGAGTTACCATACTGAGTCGAGCGACCTGCTGGTGCTGCTGAAGATGTAGATTGAGTTCTATTAGCATTACCTCCTTGACCCTTTCTAGAAAGACAATCCCTCAACCTGTGACCAGACTGACCACACCCAAAGCATAATTCCTTTTCTGCAAGACATTCGCTCGGATGGTTCTTACCACACTTAGGGCAAGTTGGGTAGGTTTTGGTACCTGGAACATTTCCATGAGACTTAGAAGCTGATGCCCTACCTTTCTGATCATACCTGTTCTTGGAGGATGGAAAACTAGCTGATGAAGGGGCTGGGGCTGAAAATTTCTGTTGAGATTACGAGCGATTTCCACCACCTGATTTCTGTTGAGAATAATCATAATTCCCAGTCCTAGCCTTGTTGTTCTCTTTGGCCTTTTCCTTAAGCTTATCACCCTCAACCTACTGAGCATGAGTCATAAGGCTAGCGATGTTCATATCTCCCAGTAACATAGCATTCATGTAGTCCATTTTCACAAAATTTGACACTTCATACAAGAACTTATTCATCTGAGCTCTGGAATCAACACCATATGAAAAGCATACCGGTTGAGTTGGGTAAAGTTGAGCCCATACTCTTAGACCGTCATGTTACCCTGCCTTAAGTTCATAAATTCCTGGGCCCTTGCTTCTCTCCACTCTATGGGGAAAAACCTGTCCAAAAAGGTTTCGCTAAAACAATCCCAAGTAATAGGAGCTGCATCTGTACCCCCGTTCTCCTTCCACTGAGTATACCAGATATAAGATACATCTCTTAGTTGATACGATGCTATATCAACCTGATCATTCCCATTTACCTGCATCACTTCAAAGATCTTCCTAACCTCATCAATGAAGTTTTGGGGATCTTCTCCAACTTATGATCCTAAGAACTCTGGAGGATTCATCCTAATACAGTCTCGCACTTTAGCTGCAGCTTACCCAACATTGACACTTTCCTAAGCTGGAACTCGCTGATTGTTTTGGTTGGCCACACTTTGAGCTAACATTTGGATGGAGTTCCTGAATTCCGCATTAGAAATTTCCTGATCTAGGACTGGAGGAGCTGCGTTTGCATTCTTGTCGTTAGCTCTACGAGGAGGCATGATCACTGAAACGTAGAACATCGAGTTAGAATGGAATTTAGATCATACCTTACACACGATAACAGTAACAAGAAAATGAAGATTTCCTAAAACATTTTGTAGCCTCCCCTTCATTAGATGTGGTGCACTTCACACCCATGAAAAGGACTCTATTTAGTGTGGCTTTTCAGACATTCTAAGACACTTAAACCTAGCGCTCTGATACTATGTTTTTCACGCCCCAAGATTACCTTCGAGACGCGGATACGGGATCTAGGACCACAAGTGATCCCATGCTAACCGTACTGGCATGATCATGATTATACTGAAGATAAGTTAAATAATAAACTGATGCGGAAGCTATAATAAAAAAATAAAATGAAAAAGAATAGGGAATACCCATATGTTATAACTGAGATATATCAAAACTGATGAGTTTAATACAAAGAATATATTAACTCAATAAACTGAATCTAACTATGTTTGAAATAAGCTTCTAAGCTGACTAGAAATGTTGGGACATACCCCAACTAGATCTAGCAAAACTGAAACTAACGGACTAAAAATAATGTAAAGAAAGTCATGACTATTGTCCTCGGAGAATGAGGACTCACCACTGATTCTGCAGACTGAAGATCGGGAACCGATCTAAGCGTGATCTGGATGCTGAGAATCTGAACCTACATCACAAGATGATGTAGCGCAGAGTATGCGTCAGTACTTGAATGGTACTAAGCATGCAGGATAAAATAAAGTTGAAATAAAAATATAACTAAACAAGCATGATATAGATATTGAATACTGAGCTAACTGAATGTAATGACCAAATTTAAACATGTTGATACTGAATACTGACTATACTAAAATGCGGTCATTCAAATGGAGTTTGACTGAAATGTGGGAGCTACTAATAATCGATAGTAAGACCACATGATCTAAATGTGGAGTCTGATGTATATTGCCCATCGAGAGAACCCAATATACCCTGCCATAGGTATAGAGGCATGCTGGCGTAATCACTTAAATGATGCCCAGAGAGTGGAGTTACAACCTACGTCGCTAGTAGTTCTGGGACTATTTGGGTACACTGAACTCTGGTCCAACTCGGTATTATGCTACTCCCAATAAATTATGTAATTAACACATTATGACTGAATTTATGTAAGTTACTGGATAGCTCAAACTGAACATGCAAATTGAGTATGCAACAATAAAACTGATATTGATGCATTAATAACTGAGGCATGTATAATTGAATAACTGAAATATCTTACCTAGCATGTGTAATTCAAGAACTAAAGAAATACATAGCTAAGATTCTGGAATTCATGCAATAAATTGTATATTAACATATTAATCTGAATTGGATCATTCTAACAGCTAAGAAACCAATAATTCTTTCATTCAAGAAACCCTGGGGACGTGGGTGAAAGGAACCCACTAGTGAAATCCCACATACCTGGTAATGAATTCCATGAAGAAATCTTTCCATTTTGGGGTTAGAACTGATGATATCTTGTTGCGTTCTTGAACTAGGGTTCTTGACCTCTTTTCTCCTCTTACACTCTAAGTTTCTAAGTATTGATTAAAGAATTGACTTAGGTAAGTTCTAGTTATGTTTCAAGGCTAAAACTAACCAAAACCACATAGTTTAGGGTTAAAACGGCATAGTTTAAGGGTCAAACGCGTAGGAAAAGACCAAAAAAACCCTGACTTAAAATCTACAGAAATGACCGACGAACTGATCGACTATCCGTGGATAGATCCACGATTCGTCCTGTCAGTCCGTCGATGACTTCAAAGACCAGGTTCTGAGGGTCTCGACCTACGGGTTGATCAACAATCCGTCGATGGATTCACGATTCGTTATGTCAGTCCGTCGATCGACTTTAGAGACAAGGTTCTGAGGGCCACGACCTATGGATTGATCGACGATCCGTCGATGGATCAACGATCCGTCGATGGATCAATGATCCGTCGATGGATCAACGATCCGTCATGTCAGTCCATAGGTCATGCCTTAGAATGGTTTTTGTTTGAGTTTCTAGGGAGGGTTCCAGATGCGAACCACAGACCACCAACACGGGCCTGGGTCACCCTACGGTCCATGGGGTGCAACCGTGGGTTGCACCTGCAACTTCTGGAAATCTACATTAAGTTCTATTTTCGGATACGGGGAGTTACATTATCTTCCCCCTTGAGAACATTCATCCTCGAATGAAGACTAAACTAGCTGAATAGGGAGGGTAAGAGTTGCAAACCCTACTACTAAGCACTGGAAATTGGTTTTCTAACTGAACTAAGTTCCAAGAACATTCAAATACACTGAAAATGTAAGTACTAACTGAAGGAATATAATACTTAAGACTGAATATGCACAAGAATGACTGAAAAATTGATGAGGAACTATTACCTCAAACTTGAGTGGAATCAAAAGGAAAGAGGTGAGGGTACTTGGACTTTATGGCTACTTCTGCTTCCCAAGTAGCTCCCTCTACGGACTGGCTCCTCCATAAAACCTTGACTAAAGTAACTTCTTTGTTTCTCAACCTTCTAACTTGACGATCAAGAATCTCATCGGTACATCCTCATAAGAAAAACTATCTGTCACGGCCACACTCTTTAATGGGACCACAGATACTAGATCACACACACTTCTTCAAAAGTGAGATGTGGAAAACAAGATGCACTGCTGCTAGTTCTGCTAGTAATTCTAACTCATAAGCCACTTTACCAATCCTTTTTAGAATCTTGTAAGGGCCTATATATCTAGGACTGAGCTTTCCTTTATTGCCAAATCTCATCAGCCCTTTCATAGGTAACACCTTTAGGGAAACCCACTCATCGACTTGGAACTCTAGTTCCCTTCTCCTTACTTCTGCATAAGACTTCTGGCGAATCTAGGCAGTGTTAAGTCTATCTCTTGATGAGTTACACATTTTCCATAGCATCATGGACTGAATTTGGTCATATCAAGGCTGCTTCACTGACTTCAGACCAACGAATAAGAGATCTGCATCAACACCCATACAATGCCTCATAAGGGGCCATCTGAATGTGGGAGTGGTAGTTATTATTATAGGCGAACTGTATAAGAGGAAGGTGATCATCCCAACTACCCTAAAAGTTGAACACACAAGCTCTCAATATCTCCTCTAAGGTCTGCATGGTATGCTCTGCCTGACCATCCATCTGTGGATAAAATGTTGTGCCAAGGTTAATCTGAGTACCAAGACCTTTCTGAAATGACTTCCAGAAATGAGAGGTAAACTGAGGACCTCTATCTGAAATGATAAACAAAGGAACCCCATGTAACCTGAATATCTCATTAATGTAAAGCTTGGCATAGTCCTCTACCGAATCTGTAGTCTTGACCGCCCAAAAGGCGAGAAGACTTAGTCATTCGATCAACTATTACCCAAATGGAGTCATGCTATCTCCGGGTACGAGGTAAACCTGTAATGAAATCCATGTTGATTACTTCCCACTTCCAAGTAGGTATGTCGATCTATTGGGTCATACCCCCTGGTTTCTGATGTTCTACCTTCATTTGTTGACAATTGGGGCACTTGCTCACAAAATCAACTATATCCCTCTTCATGCCATTCCAGTAGAAGGCTTCCCACAGATCACGGTACATCTTGGTGGCGCCTGGATGAATAGATTATCTGGAATTATGGGCTTCTGCGAGAATATGCTGTCTCAATTCACCCACATCAGGAACACACAATCTACCATAATATCGAAGTACATCATCTCCCTTATGGGAAAAGATCTCCATTCTATGAATATGGACTGCACACTTAATTTCAAGCAAGATTGGATCACTGTCTTGCTTTTCTTTAACCTCTAATACCAAAGAAGAATCTGACCCATTCTGAACTGTGACACCATTATTTGATATGCTCATAAGGCGAACTCCCAAACGAGCAAGCTTGTGAATATCCTTCACTAGCCCTTTCCTTTCTTCCTCAACATGTGCTACACTACCCATAGGTAGTCTGCTAAGAGCATCTGCTTCTACATTTGCCTTACTAGGATGGTAATATACACTCATATCATAATCCTTAAGGAACTCAAGCCATCTCCTCTAGAGAATATTTAACTCTTTCTGGGTGAACACATATTGAAGGCTCTTATGGTCAGTGGTTACATCTACGTGCACACCATACAAGTAGTGTCTCCAAATCCTAAGTGCAAACACTACTGCTGCAAGCTCGTGGTCATGAGTTGGATAGTTTTTCTCATGCACCTTAAGCTATCTAGAAGCATAAGCTATAACCTTATCTCGCTGCATCAACACACAACCTAGGCCAACTCTAGATGCATCGCAATATATAACATAGCTGTTTGAAACCTCTAGTAGAGTAAAAATAGAAGTTGTAGCCATCCTGGTTTTCAATTCTGCGAAGCTTTTTTCACAATCATCTTACAACTGAAACTTCACATTTTTCTGAGTCAACTTAGTAAATGGAGAGGCTATAGATGAAAATCCTTCCACAAACCTTCTGTAATAACCTGCTAAACCCAAGAAATTTCTAATATCTATGGGAAAGGTAGGTCTGGGCTATTATTTCACTGCCTCTATTTTCTGGGAATTCACTTGGATTCCTTTGATATACACAATATGACCAATGAAAGCAACAAAGTGCAACCAAAATTCCCATTTGCTTGAAAGTTACGGAGCATGCATGATAGAGTAAAGCTGAAATAAACATATAACTGAACAAGTAGTGAAGCAAGAGTATGATTTGAACATGATATAGATATTGAATACTGAGCTAACGGAAGTTAATGACCAAATTTAAACATGCTGATACTGAATACTAACTATACTCAAATGTGGTCAATGCAATGGAGTCTGACTGAACTGTGGGAGCTACTAATAATCGATAGTAAAACCACATGATAAATGTGGAGTATGATGTATACGCCCATCGAGAGGATCCAATATACCCTCCAGAGGTATAGAGGTATGCTGGCGTGATCACTAAATTGATGCCCACAGAGGTGACTTACAACCTACGTGGCTAGTAGTGTTGGAACAATTTGGGTACGCTGAACCCTATTCCAACTCGATATTATGTTGCTCCTAATGGATTAAGTAATTAATACATTATGACTGAATTTATGTAAGTTACTAGATAGCTAAAACTGAACATGCATATTTAGTATGCAACAATTAAACTGATATTGAAGCATTAATAGTTGTGGCAAGTAGAACTGAATAACTGAAATATCTTACCTAGAATGTGTAATTCAAGAACTAAAGAAATATATAGCTAGGGTTCTGGAATTCATGCAATAAACTGAATATTAACATACTAATCTGATTTGGATCATTCTAATAGCTAACAACCCAATAATTTTGACATTAAAAAAACCCTAGGTCTAGTCATAATAAGGGAATCAAGAAACTGACTAAAAACTAGGGACCTAATGGGTGAAAGGAACCCACTAGTGAAATCTCACATACCTAGTGATGAATTCCATGGAGAATCATTCAATTTCGGGGCTAGAACTGATGGAATCTTATTTTGTTCTTGAACTAGGGTTCTTTACCTTTTTTCTCCTCCTACGCTCTAAGTTTCTATGTTTTGATTAAAGAATTGACTTAGGTAAGTTCTAGAAACATAACTAGAACGACGTAGTTTAGAATTAAAACGATGTAGTTTAGGGTTCAATGCATAAGGAAAAGACCAAAAACCCTGACTTAAAATTTGGTGAAGCGACCTACAGAGTGATCGACGATCCGTCGATGGATCCATGATTCGTACTGTCAGTCTGTCGATGACTTCAAAGACCAGGTTCTGAGGGTCTCAACCTACGGACTGATCGACGATCCATCGATGGATTCATGATCCGTCACGTTAGTCCGTTGATCGACTTTAGCGACCAGGTTCAGAGGGCCTCGACCTACGGACTGATTGACTATCCGTCAATGGATCCACGATCCATCATGTCAGTCTATGGGTCATGCCTTAGAATGGTTTTTGTCTGAGTTTCTAGGAGGTGTAACACCCCGTATTCTACAAGTACTAGTTTTATTTATATGACGGTTATAAATTGCCTTGTGGTATAATTATGGACTCGGTTTTCTATGCAACTAGTGACAATAGAATAGGTTTAAAGTGAACTGCTCGTCGATTTTGATGCGACTCGATTAAGTTGACATCAATGGAAATATTTAAACTTGAGATCATAAGGTGGTATTTGAGTCTAAAGTTTAAATTGACATAGTGTATATAAGTTTTAAGTTATGTTAATGGTATTGAGGTCTAGAAATGGAATAAATAGTGAGGTGCTTGCTTGACTTAACTATGCTAGTAGGTGACAAGCAGGTGCATCACCTACTTTGACTTATTGACCAGCCCAAAGGACCAAGTAGGTCACACCCCAACCCTACATGAGGCAAACAAGTACCATATAAACACATGCTTTACAAGTGACCTACGATGAGAAAGTAAACTACTATGCAAATAGAGTTACTAATGAGAAGTTTTGTATACAATACATGTCGACTAGCTGAACCGATACATGTGACAAGTGAAACTATGAATGCCACTAGGAAATTACACATAGTAAAGACTCGGCAAAGCCCCGAATCAACCTAGAGCTCACCAGCAACCATTGAGTGTCATGTGCTTCTATTAGGAAGATCTATTAGTTGAGTACCTGTACCTGCAGCATGAAAAGCAGTGACCCCAATAAGGGACGTTAGTACGAAAGAATGTACTAAATATGTAAGGCATAATACAACCAAATGTAAAATGAGAGATCAAGTGAAACCAAATACCAATAGATAAGGGTTAGAGACCACCTTTGCTTATACTTGTGGAATCGTGTATGTTACATTCTTTTCTTTACTTTAACTGTATGTTATAATCTTGATAAGGCATATGATACAAATGACCAGCTGATAAGTGGTAGAAGAGAATGACCCATGCTCGCCAATTTAACCCTTGGGATACTGTCCTCAAAATTCCACAAATTAGGATCGGCCCATGCTAGGCTTCTGCCCCTGAGCTGCCACCCTTCTATACCAATTGGGATCGGCCCATGCTAGGCTTTTGCCCCTGAGCTGCCACCCTTCTATTCCAATTGGGATCACCCATGCTAGGCATTTGCCCCTGGGCTGCCTCCCATAATTATACATATTGCCTCACTTAGATTCTTGAATCTTTAAGATTGTTGTTTTGATGTTCATAACTCTTTTGATATTGTTGTTTTGGTGGTCATAATCATTGTTGAGATTTGGAACTATGGACCAGTAGTAGAAGACATACGAATATGGACTTACGATAATGACAATGATGTGGGAAGCAAATGTGACACCAACGTAATACTTAGGAGCTTCTACGACTCAATAAGCATTTTAACTTCTCAAATTGAAGCACATATGAAATGAAGACATTTAACATTCAGCCAAGAGAATTGAACTCTATATGATAGCCAAATACTCACTAACTAATAAAAAATACAAGGTATACATGAACGTGGAACCAAGGGAGAATGTGGACAGATTCAACTGAAGGACGGATACATATTCCAAGTAAGTACATATAAATGTACCATAGAGAATGTAGGGATCTTGTGCGGTAACATTATAGTCTAACACAAGGGGAGTAATAACCAATAAAGGGAACATATGAACGTGTGAAAATATGACATATATGATGGAATAGAGAATTGAAGCAAGTTGGCAAGATATGGGCAGATTGTATATCCAACATATAAATATATGTACCATGTGTAATCTAGGATCATTTTGAATTATATAAGGGGAATACGTGCCAAGGGTACTTTGACGATGAAATAAGTTGAAACCTTGCATGCTAATACTTGGTAGAGTAAGCACGTACATTTAGTGATAAACTCATATTAGGAGTACTCATTTTGATGCTCTAGGGAGTAGGAACTGCAACTATGGGTCAATCACTACCAAGGACATTTAGAAATTTTACTTTGTAATACAAGTGTTGGATTCATGCTAAAGAAATAGGAAATCGAATAGCCTTACATACCTTGCTGCACAACACGGGATATTACAATGAGTTAACCGTCTTCCTTTCAGATTTTAATGGTGAAGCTGTAGACCAAAACTCTTGGAGCTTCTATGGCTTTCCTTGGGAGTAATTTTCTGGAGAATAAGTGATGAAGGAGATGTAATGAGCTTAAGTGATTTACAGGTACCTTCTGGACGTTTTCACTTGGTAAATTGGAGAAATAATATGGTCCTTTACTTTAAGCAAGCAGGTGCATCACCTCCTCAAGTTTTGCCACAAGTTTTTAAGTAGGTGCATCACCTTCTTTCCCTTTTCACTTAAAATTCAGTCCACCTATTCTAAGTAGGTGCATCACCTACTTTCTCTTTTCACTTAAAATGCAGTCCACTTATTCTAAGTAGGTGCATCACCTACTTGCCCCTTTCAACTTAAAATTCAGTCCACTAATTCTAAGTAGGTGCATCACCTACTTTCCCCTTTTAACTTAAAATTCAATCCACTAATTCTAAGTAGGTGCATCACCTACTTTCCGTTTTCACTTAAAATGAAGTCCACTAATTCTAAGTCAGTGCATCACCTACTTGTTACCTACTATCATCAGTATTCATAGTTTTACTTGTCACATGTATCGGTTCAGCTACTCAACACGTGTTGTATATGAAGCTTCTCATAAGTAAATCTACCAGCATAGTAGTTTACTTTCTCATCATAGGTCACTTGAAAAGCATGTGTTCATACGGTACTTGTCCGCCTCACCTAGGGTTGTGGTATGACAAAAGTGGTATTAGAGCAGTTGGTCCTAGGAGGTCTACAAAGCCGTGTCTAGTAGAGCCTTTCTTATGAATGTGTTGCGCACCACATTTATATTTAGGGGGCGGCTTGGACATTTAGGAAATGTTACCTTCCTTCATAAACCAGATCGTGTGATAGAGCGATGTTAAGTAGTCAATTTCCATTTGCACCTGATCATGCTGTTGATATTCTGCTTACGATGGTTAAGGTTAACGGTAGCTAAAATTTCAATATGCAACCTACAGAAAAGGATCTGAAGTTATCAAAATTTAGACTAGATTGACTTCATTTTATTCGACCATCCCACTCCACAAGGTATGTAAAGGATTTTATGTTATATGCATTTTAAGTTGCATTTTTACCATTTGTATCATATTTTTTCAATTGAGAAAGATATAGTTTGGTTATCGATATGCCTAAAAATGATGGGTTACCTAGTTTCATATATGAGCTATAGCATTTCTAAGCACATCTTCTTAGGAGGATGTATCAAACTCTTGATTTATATATTTCTTCCATATTTATAGGATCTATTCCTATAGAGAACACTTGTTCTTAGTATGTGATATACCTAGAATTTTCAGCATTACACATGTTCTCGAAATTAATGTTGGTGAACCAGTTTTTTTTCGGAAGAAGGCAGTGGCACAATATGATAGGTGGATGTATTAGTGCAATAGTGCTACTAGAGATACCCCTAATTGGCTGACAAGGCCTAAATTCTCACCATATATCATCCCGAATATGTTAACATTGGGCTTTTATATGGTATGTGCCAACAACCCCGAATAAGTACTAATAATATTTGTATTATTTTCGTGGTTATAAAACGTAGGGATAAGTGTGCTAATTTCTGTAAATGATATATGTATGGTAGTTCCTATTATAATCTAAGTTTTGGCTATGGAGGATTAGTATGTGACTAAATGGTAAGGTTAACAAAAGGAAAAATTGATTCGTTAGACCTAAGTTATGATTAGTCAGGTTGTACATGGTGGGATCTAGTACATGAAGCTACTAGTTTTGATTAAAGGGTACTTGTTATAGATAGGAAGCATGTGAGAATGAAGCTTGAATTACACGGGCCGAATATGTACGTAGAGCTTCTCGTTAGAAAGAGATGGGATATGTCAAATTCCCTAAACATAGGAGTAGGGGTGATATGAGGATGCTATGGAGGAGTGAGATAGGTGATTATGAAAGAGAGGTTGCTCAGTGTATGAGGCAATAAAAAGGTATCAACTCTTAAATCCTAACTAGTTATAATGGCGCACCCGGGAACAACTTTGTGAACCTTTGTTAGATAGAGAAGTCATTTTAGTATTAATTCAAGTCTTGATATTTGATCCTGATAACAACAAGTAAAAAGAGGAGAATAGAATGGTTACCTAGATAGAAGATACATGGACCTAGTTCATCTACATCATTATTACAAAAGAGAAGTAGAGCATTATTCATATGTATAGACTTCTATCAAATTGAATAGAGCAACTACATGGTTCATTTAATATATGCCTGCAGTAATTCGTCAGTCATAGTCCAGTTAATAGAGAGGAAAAATTGATCATATGCTAGTTGTTATTATTTGCTATCTTTCATGGGAAAAGAGTCGGAGCACCCTCACTTGTTATGAAAAAAAGAGGAAATCTATTAGTATGGCCAGACCTATCTAGTTAAGCCCAAAGCGGCTAACTCTAAGCCGTTATGAATCATGATATAACTTTATAGGTACCTGACATTTACTTTTTATTAGATATCATATTTTATGGTGCGTTCAAAGCGCACCAGGCATTGAGCGTGATATAACACAAGCTAGTAATGAAGGTAAAGTTGACCTCGGCCTCCTCAAAAATAAACTATTGAGGATTTGTTTTTTCTCTCTTAACTGTAGTATTTATATTGACCTAGAAGGAAGCTAAGTCCCAATAGTAGAACACCGTTAAGAATTCTTTAGAGTAGATGGGGAAATCAATTGTAAGTGATTTGAGGTGAGTAAGGAATATGAGCAGAACTATCCCACCTATTACTTAATGCTTAAGACAGTGTGTTTGCCCTTATTATGGTAGAGTGGTTCTATCAGATATCTCGTAGTTTCCAAAGATGATTTGTTATATAATTATACATGTTGCATGTTCTGTAACTTATCTATTTGTATGTAATTTTCCCTTCGTGTTTTACCTTATCACAGGTTACGTAATGTCATAGAATGCTTACATGTAAGTGTTATCTGTTTCAGAGCACCCTTGTTTATTGTTATATGTTTTCATATGACCTTTTCCTTACATGTTATTTATTGCACTGGCTACTTTCCACATGTCACTTGTCCATATTGTGTGGGTACTGCATGCTAATTGATCATATGCTATGAGAAAAATTAGTGCTCGTGGGTTATATGACTCGCATATCACTTGTTTGCATGTCATATGCATCATAAACCATTTCTATGTACTACTGGCCTTATAGCTTTTCTAGCCATGTGTCATGTGTTCACTTGCTAATATTTCATAAGTGTACTTATTGACATATTCGTCCACCAATCCATGCGTTATAACGCACTTGATTAATCTGATTTGTGTTCCATAGCTCATATTTCATATAGTCTACTTGCTTACATATTATATATTTTGTAGCTTTAGTACTCATGCATCATGTGCTCGTCTAGTCCATTTCCTACATTCTTTATAGTTCATTCGCTCACTCGCTACCTTATGAACCATATGCTTGCGTACACCATATATTTCTATAGCTTAATGCCCGTATATTATGCGCTCCCTTTTGTGCTAATCTGCCTATGTGTCATACCCAATGTGACTTATTTATTTGTACACTATGCCCCTCTGTGATTATTGATTTGAGTTTTGAACATTTTGGGAAACATTTCCTTGTATCATTATGTCGTGAAGTCTTTGACCAGAAAAGGTTAGGCATACATGTAAATTTTATCACAACCATGCACAAATAACTTAGCATAATGCCTTATTCGAAGGTGCAACATACAACTATAGAGTTTATATTAACAGCTATGCGTTCTTATAAGACTCACCTCTGAAAAACGTCATGAGATAAAAGAGAATGGAAAATAGAGCCGTAATAGGTTAGGCCTATGATTTTGTGTTCATTCCATATACGAAAAATTTGAGAGATACTATAGTTATTCTTGATTGTTAAGGCCCGGAAGCTAAAAAAGGTTTATTGTGGAAGGAATAGATTATAACATAAGATAGTTGGGAATAAAAGATGGTAGAGATCCTAAATACCCCTCCTCATTCTAATCATCAACATAAGGATCTAAGATCATGTGATCCCCTTATATGATCATAAATACTACTAGGAGTTGTTCATTTGATATGTCATTTGCATGTCTTGTGTTTAGGTGTATTAAAGTCCTTATTTGTATGAATTCTACTTGCGTATCTTCAGTGAATTACATGGTCAAGAAAGGGGTTAATTTGTCATATTATTATTTCATGAACCATATCCATTGAGACATCATGCTAGACTTGTCTATACATGTTTTAGGTTAGTCTACGTATTTTGGATAGTACTATTTACAGAGGGAACTCTCGCAAATCTCCAAATGAAATTCCAATGTTAACCAAACTATCAGCTAAACCTATCATTCGAGGAGTAATGATCATAAGGGGGGAAGGATGTAACACCCCGTATTCTACAAGTACTAGTTTTATTTATATGATGCTTATAAATTGCCTTGTGGTATAGTTATGGACTCCGTTTCCTATGTGACTAGTGACAATAGAATAGGTTTAAAGTGAACTGCCCATATATTTTGATGCGACCCGATTAAGTTGAGGTCGATGGAAGTATTTAAACTTGAGATCATAAGGTGGTATTTGAGTCTAAAGTTTAAATTGACATAGTGTATATAAGTTTTAAGTTAAGTTAAAGGTATTAAGGTCTAGAAATGGAATAAAATATTGAGGTGCTTGCTTGACTTAACTAAGCTAGTAGGTGACAAGAAGGTGCATCACCTACTTTGACTTATTGACCAGCCCGAAGGACCAAGTAGGTGCATCACCTACTAAGACTCTTTTGACCATGTTATTGGGTCAAGTACACTACCACCTACTAGCATTAATTTGGCCCAAGTTAATTAGGAGAATAAGGGGAAAATGGACAGCCAAGTCAAGCCCACAAGAAATAATTTGAATGGAAAAGTAGGTGCATCACCTACTTAAATGTATGGCCTAAATTATAGACACATGCTGGCTGCAAATGAATTTCAAGAAAGGTGGCAAAAGGCCCAATGTTCTTAAGTCCAAAAAGGCCCAAGTGAAAATTCCAAGTGGTGGGTCACCTACTTGACAAATTATGGCCCAAAATGAGTGACAAAAGTCGGCCAAAGCAGGTCCCTTTAAAAGGGATTGATATCAGATTTTTCCAACCATTTTTACTTTGACAAAAAAATCTGATTTCTAGAGCTTTCTTTATTCTCTCTCTTAGATTCATACAGCAGCCATTAAATACCATTAGGGTTCTTGAATATTAGGGAGTTCAAGCTATTGAAAGGTATAATTTAAGACAAGTTAAGGAGGACAACCTTTACCTTGAAGAATCCAAGTCTTAGCAAGTGGTAGTTTTGTCCAGCAAGGTAAGCTACTGCAATTTTCTCCCTCCTGTGCTTGAGTTAATTAGGCACTTGGTATGTGTTAGTGAGTTGGAAATTGTTACTTGTACAAGGTGTAAATTGGGGAGGATGTTTTGGTGATTAGTGCATGTTGGGAAAACCATGGAGGTGAGTCCTCTTTAAATTCAAGTATGAGCTTGTTTGAGCACTTTAAAAGTAATGTTAGCTCTTCAAGTGCAGGTGATCAGATACCATGATTCATATTGCTTCTGTTACATTATTATATAGACACGATTAAAGGGAGTTTTGGTGAGGACCTGATACGAAGGTTGTACAGTATATAGACATGATTAAAGGGAAAGGGAAGGAAAGAAAACACTGGCTAGATAAATTGCATGTTTACTGCTTAGTTACTATTTGGGTGAGATCAAGTAGCTCAAATTGATTGATTAACTACTAATACGAGTCTTACAACTTATTTTATTATAGATTAGTGATCTAAAGAGAAAGAGATTAAGTCATACGTTTTGAATTGTATTGCAAGGTATGTAAGGCTATTCAATTTCCTATTTCTTTGGCATGAATCCGACACTTGCATTAAAAAAAGTAAGCTTTCTATGTGCCCTTGGTAGTGACTGATCCATAGTTGCAGTTCCTACTCCATAGAACATTAAAGTGAGCACTCTAATATGAGTTTGTTACTAAATGTACGTGCTTACTCTACCAAGTATTAGCATGCAAGGTTTAAACTTGTTTCATCGTCGAAGTACCCTTGGCACATATTTCCCTTATATAAATTAAAATGATCCTAATTGCACATGGTACATATGTTTATATGTTGGACATACAATCTGCCCATATCATGCCAACTTGCTTCAATTATCTATATATATATATGTCATCTTGTTACATGTTCATATGTTCCCTTTATTGGTTATTACTCCCATTGTGTTACACTATAATGTCACCTCACAAGATCCCTACTTGCTCTATTGTACGCTTTATATGTACTTACTTGGAATATGTATCCGTCCATAAGTTGAATCTTCCCACGTTTTCCCTTGGTTCCACTTTCATATATACCTTGTATTTGATATTAGTTAGTGAGTATTTGGCTACGATATATAGTTCAAATCTATTGGCTGAATGTTAAATGTCTTCACTTGATATGTGCTTCAATTTGAGATGTCAAAATGCTTACTGAGCCATATAAGCTCCTAAGTATTACACGTTCTTGTCACATTTGCTTTCCATGTCATTGTCATTGTCGTAAGTCCATATTCATATATCTTCTACTACTGGTCCATAGTTCCAAATCTCAACAATGATTATGACCTTACCAAAATACCAATCTTAAAAGAGTTATGAACATCAAAGCAACAATTTCATAGATTAAAGAATCTAAGTGAAGCAATTTGTATAATTATGGGTGGCAGCCCAGCGGAAAATGCCTAGCATGGGTCAATCAAAATCGGTATAGAAGGGTGACAGCTCAGGGGAAAAAACCTAGCATGGGCCGATCTCAATTGGTATGAAAGGGTGGCAGCTTAAGGGCGAAAGCCTAGAATGGGCCCATCCCAATTTTTGGAATTATGAGGACAGCATCCCAGGGGTTAAAGTGCCTAGTATGGGTCATCCTCTTCTACCGCTAGTCAGCTGGTCATTTGTATCATATATCTTATGATGCACGAAAAAGTAAACAAAAGAATGTAAATCAACACGTGTTGTATATGAAGCTTCTCAATAGTAAATCTACCAGCATAGTAGATTACTTTCACATCATAGGTCACTTGTAAAGGTTCTGGTCATATGGCACTTGTCCTCCTCACCTAGTGTTGGGGTATGACAGGTGGGTTGCAGATGCGATCAACGGACCACCATCACGGGCCGTGGGTGGAAACTGTAAGGTGCACCTGCAACTTCTAGAAATCTGCATTAAGTTCTATTTTTGGATACGGGGTGTTACAGGGAGTGGGCCTCAGATATGTATTGATGCATCATGGTAAAGTAATAGCTTATGGCTCAAGGCAGTTGCAGCCACATGAGAAAAATTATCCAAATCATGATCTAGAGTTAGCAACAGTTGTACTTGTTTTCAAGACATGGCGCCACTACCTGTATGGAGTTCATGTTGACATATACATTGATCACAAGAGTTTGCAATATATCTTTAAGCAATAGGACCTAAATCTGAGGCAGCGAAGATGGCTGGAACTATTAAAAGATTCTGACATTGATATCTTGTATCATCCCGGGAAAGCAAATGAAGTAGCTGATGCGTTAAGTCATAAAATAATGGCAAGCACTTATAGGCAGTCTGTGGAAAGACAGGGAATAACTAAGGATCTATGCCAACTAGCTATCTTGGGGGTTCGCCTTCTTGAATCGCCAGACGAAGGGGTTATTGGGAAAAATGCAGCAGAATCCCCATTAGTAGTGGAAGTGAAAGAAAAGCAGTACGCTGAACCTATTCTATTACTGCTTAAGGAGAATGTACAATAGGGTATGACAAAGGCATTTGAACTTACGCAAGAGGGAGTACTTTGATGTAAAAACAGATTTTGTGTACCTAATGTAGATGAATTAAGAAAGAGGATTATGATGGAAGCACATCATTCAAGATATTTTGTCCATCCAGGGTCAACTAAAATGTATCATGACTTGAAAGAAATGTATTGGTGGGGGGACATGAAGAAGAACATTGCGAAATTCACGGCTCAATCTCCAAAGTGTAAACAAGTAAAAGTAGAGCACCAAAAGCCCAGAGGTTATATGCAGTGTATAGAACTTCCAATTTGGAAATAGGATATAACAACTTGTATTAGGCGTATGCTCATTCTATGCATGTGATACTTGACATAGCCTTATAGTATAGGTGAGGAACCATGCTCCTTATATGATTAGTGTTGGTTTCAACTAGCCCAGAAGGTAATATAACGCCTTGCACATTTCAGTAGGTGTACTACAAGTTACCTCCAACGAAAGTATTTAAACTAGAGGTAGTAAGGTGGTAATTAAACTAGTGCTAAGTTGAAGAAAATGAGACTAATATTTAGAAAATGGAATAGAATAATTGAGCTACTTTCTTGACTTAATTAAGCTAGTAGGTGACAAGTAGGTGCATCAGCTACTTTGACTTATTGACCAGCCCAAAGGACCAAGTAGGTGCATCACCTACTAAGACTCTTTTTTGACAATGTAATTGGGCCAAGTGCACTACCACCTACTTGCATTAATCTTGCCCAAGTTGAGTAGAAGAATAAGGGGAAACTGGACAGCCAAGGCCCAATAGTCTTAAGTCCAAAAAGGCATAAGTGAAAAGTTCAAGTAGGTGGATCACCTACTTGCATTAATTATGGTCCAAATTGACAAGAATAGAGAGATAATTGGTAGTAAGGCCCAGCAAGTGTTGAGTTTCCCAAAGGCCCAAGTTAAAAGCCCAAGTAGGTGGGTCACCTACTTGACAATATATGGCCTAAAATTGCCCAAGATAGTCGGCCATTACACCTCCCTTTTAAAGGGATTAAGATCAGATCTTTTGCTCCATTTTTAACTTGCAAAATATTTAGATTTCTTAAGTTTCTCTCTTGGTCTCTCTTGGCTTCAATCAGCAACCCTAAGACACCTTGGGGTTCTTGAGTATTGTCCCCCCTTTCAAGTAACAGTTTGAAGGAGAGTTTTAGTTCTTGAACTACATGTTTAGAGGATAAATTTCAAGAAACTAAGGTAAAACTGCTGCCCATTCTTGCCTATCTTTAAATACAGGTTTGGGGTGTAGAATTTTGTATATATTTATCAAGAGGATGGTGATAAATCCTTGAGTCAATATTCTCCTATTATGCTGAATGATTTTTAGGTATTGATAGTGGCTGCCTTATGTATATTGTTGTTGGGGGCAGTTTGGGTATCTTGGCAAAGGATGTATGAACTTGTATTAATGTATAGAAGAAGGGTGTGGTGGTTCACCATTTGTGTAAGGGTTGTATGGGACTACTTTCCGTCCAGTGTTTAGCTACTATTTTTTGAGTTCCTTAATGTGATTTGATGCTAACATCAGCTTAATCATGACTTATATTGTAGATTAGCACCCAAGAAGGGAGGATGAATCGTGACAGTTGTATTGGTTAGAAAATAAGGTATGTAGGGCTATTCGATTCCATATTCCTTGGCATGAAATCTTATACTTTCGATTAATATCAATAAGTGAATTTCCTAAGTTCTATGCCTAGTAAAGAAAACATAGTTGCAGTGCACGATATCCAAATAGCTAACAATATTTCCCCGTCTCCTTAGTTATAGAATTACTTCATTACATGTTCAGTACTCTATAGTCAGTTGAAGTCAATTGTATCATTTAAGCTCACAAGTAATTCATTGATGTTACATAGCTCCTTATGTCATTCTTACTACCTTAAAGTATTATTTTCATGTCTTCTACTACTTGTCTGTATTTGCAAATCTCAAAAATGATTATGACCACCAAAACAACAATCTCAAATATTAAAGAATCTAAGTGAAGCAATTTGTATAATTATAAGTGGCAGCTCAGGGGCGAAAGCCTAGCATGGACCGATCCCAATTTGGGTAATTTTGAGGACCACATCCCATAGGTTAAAATGCCTAGCATGGGTCATCCTCTTCTACCACTGATCAGTTCGTCATTAGTATCACATGCCTTATAAATGTCATAACACATAGAAAGGTAAAGACAAGAATGTAACATACATGATCCCACAATAGTTAACAGAGGTGGTCTTCTGTTCTGATTTATGTACACGTATATTGATACTTGGTTTCATTCAAACTCTTATTTTATATATGTTATTGCCTTACATATTCAGTAGATATTTTTGTACTTATGTCCCTCGCGGGGGATCCTGCATTTCATGCTACAGGCACATGTACTCCAGCTAGTAGACCTTCTCAATAGGAGCACACAACACTCAGCTACTTTTGGTGAGCTCCAGGTTGCTTCGGAGCTTTACTAAGTCCTTGGTAGATTTATTTTGGTATTGTATCGTAGTTAAGTGGAAGGACGGGTCTGTCCCAACCTAATCTAAGGTTTTATATCATTTAGAGGCTTTGTAGACTTATGTATATGGTTCAGTTGCGTCTTAACAAGTTGTGGTCTCAATGGCCAAGTCTTGTATATAACTCTTGGGTCTACTTATGTCAGTTCGTAACGCTGGATCCTATGTTAACTTGTCATAAGATTGTCATAGTTATATGCATAGTAAGCATAGGTTACATGTTGGTTCTCTCGGGCCTTTAGGGCATCGGGTGCCTGTCTGTCTTAATGGTATTTGAGGTGTGAGAAAAGTAGTATCAGAGCAGGTCATCCTAGGGAGTCTACAAAGCCGTGTCTATGTAAATTCTTGCTTATGGATGTGTTGTGCACCACATGTACAAACATGAGGCAATGGGACACGTAGGAGTTGTCTCTTTTCTTTCATTTCTTAGATCGTGCAATAGAACCAATGTTGTAGGTCAATCGTATCTAACCTCTCAATTGTTTTATTATAGCGAAGATACCGGTTATGAGAAAGACTAAAAGTACAGGTAAGCGAGTGGATGTGGCTGCCAAAGAAGGGATCAGCCAACCACCACCTAGTCAAGTTATTCAAAGTGAGGCTCAAGATGAGTCTCTATCACAGACTTACCCGACCCCTCCATTTCCAGAAGATCTAAGGAGGGAATCTGCACCTCAAGAACCCCCTATGAATGCTACAAAACAAGATTTAAAGAATGTAGTCCAATTATTGACTCATATAGTTGTTGGCCATAGCCAAAGGCAAAAAGGTCTAGTTGCATGCACTAGTGGTGTCGATAGAACAGCTGGCACGCGCATACGTGATTTTATTAATTTGGACCCTCCATCATTCACCGGGTTAGATCCTAATGAAGATCCACAAGACTTTATAGATAAGATCCAACGCACTTTGGATTTTATGCATATAAGTGGTAAAGAAGCACTCAAGCTGGCATCATATAGATTAAAGGGTATGGCTATATTGTGGTATGAAGCTTAGAAGCAATCTAGGCGAACAGATGCGCCTTCAGCTACATGGAAAGAGTTCAAAAAGGCATTCCTTGACCATTACCTGCCATTGGAGATCCAAGAGGCTCATGCAGATCAGTTCTTAAATCTCCACCAAGGAAGTATGAGTGTGAGAGAGTATAGTCTCAAATATAATTCCTTGGCCACATATGCTCCTAATGTAGTAAGTACTATGGAGAATACAGTGCATCGATATGTGGATAGATTAGATTAATATCTAGTTAGATGTTGTACAATTGCTTCATTGAATAAAGATATGGATATAGAAAGGATGCAAGCTTTTGGGCAAAAATTGGAGGATCAAAGACAAAGAAGAAGGACACAAGAGTCGGAAATAGGGCATCCTAAGATGGTCAGATCTATGGGGCAGTTTACACCATCCCAAGGTGAGTTTAGGCCTCGATTCTTTAACAGACCGCCTAGGCCATCATTTTTCTACTCTACATCTAGTGCTCCACCATGGTTTCAAGGGTTTAGGGGCAATCAGTTTGGGCAAAGAAGTGAAAGCCAAGGTACACAAATAGTGGGTCATCAAGAGCAGGGAAGTACAAACCATTCAAGGCCTCCTCAGCAGCCTTGTAAACAATGTGGAAGAAGTCATCTAGGTGCATGTATGTTTGGGACAGATGTTTGTTTTTGGTGTGGTAAACCAGGGCATATGATGATTAACTGCCCTCATAGAGGCACATGTGGTGTTGCACAGCTTACTAGATCGGTTGCTGCATCCTCATCATCAACACCTTCTTGAGGTAAGGGACTACAAATGCCTACAGGTCATGGTAGAGGAGCTAGGAGAGAAGCTAGTTCTAGTGGAGTTCGGAATTATACATATAGTCTAGGGGATCGGCAAAATTTGGAAACTTCACCAGATATGGTTACAAGTACATTGTCCATCTTTTCACATATTGTATATGAACTAATTGATCTGGGGTCTACATTGATATATGTTACTCCATTGATTACGGGAAAGTTCAAACGAACACCAAAATAATTACTGAAGCCATTTGAAGTGTCAACACCGATTGGTGAGTCTATTATAGCTAGAAGGATTCATCGTAATTGCATTGTAACTGTTTGTGATCATGATACATTGGCTGATCTTGTTGAGCTAGAAATGGTAGGTTTTGATGTTATAATGGGTATGGATTGGTTATCTTCTTGTTATGCCACGGTAGATTGCTGAACTAAGATAGTCCATTTCAAATTTCCAGAAGAGGCAGTCCTCGAATGGAAAGGTATTATTAAGGCGCCAAGAGGTAAATTTATTTCTTATCTTAAGGAAAAGAAGATGATGTCCAAAGGATACATATGTCATCTGGTCAGACTGAAAAATATAGATGCAGAGCCACCAACTCTTCAATCCATTCCGGTGGTAAATGAATTTCCCGATGTATTTCCTAAAGATATTCCGAGTTTGCCTCCAGAACGAGAAGTAGAGTTTGGTATTGATGTGATTTTAGATACTAAACCTATCTCCATCCCCCCATATAGAATGGCCTCGATAGAAATACGGGAGTTGAAAGAGCAATTAAAAGACTTATTAGAAAAATGATTCATAAGGCCTAGTATGTCCCCATGGGGAGCAACAGTTTTGTTTGTACGTAAGAAAGATGGCTCGTTGAGAATGTTCATTGATTATCGACAATTGAATAAAGTAACATTTAAGAAGAAATATCCCCTTCCTAGAATTGATGATTTGTTTGATCAGTTACGAGGTACTAGGTGTTTTTCAAAGATCGACCTGAGGTCGGTTATCACCAACTGAGGGTCAAAGACAAAGATATACCCAAGACAGTTTTTCGAACACGGTATGGTCATTTTGAGATTTTAGTCATGTCATTCGGGCTAACAAATGCAGCAACAACTTTTATGGATTTAATGAATAGGGTGTTCAAGCCATTTTTAGAGGTGTTTGTGATAGTATTCATAGATGACATTTTGGTGTATTCATGATCGGAAAAGGACCATGCTAATCACTTGCGACAAGTTTTACAAATTCTTTGTGATCTTAAGTTTTATGGAAAGTTCTCTAAATGTGAGTTCTGGTTGAAATATGTGGCATTCTTAGGTCATATTGTATCCGATGAAGGAATAAGGGTTCATAACTAGAAGGTAGAAGCCGTGAAAAACTGGCCAATACCTACAACGCCTACAAAGTTCCGTAATTTTCTTGGATTGGCAGGTTATTATAGAAGGTTTTTAAAAGGATTCTCTTCCATTGCTGCACCCTTAACAAAGCTAACACACAAACAAACTAAGTTTCAGTGGAGTGATAAATGTGAAAGAAGCTTCCAGGAGCTGAAGAATAAATTAACTTCTACACCTGTATTAGTAATTCCAGAAGGCACGGAAGGCTATGCAGTGTATTGTGATGCTTTGGGAGTGGGCTTAGGTTGTGTATTGATGCAGCATGGTAAAGTAATAGCTTATGGCTCAAGGCAGTTGTGGCCACATGAGAAAAAATATCTAACCCATGATTTAGAGCTAGCAGCAATTGTGTTTACTTTGAAGATATGGTGCCACTACTTGTATGGAGTTCATGTTGACATATACACTGATCACAGGAGTTGGTAATATATCTTTAAGCAAAAGGACCTAAATCTGAGGCAGTGAAGATGGCTGGAACTATTAAAAGATTATGACATTGATATCTTGTATTATCCCGGTAAAGAAAATGTGGTAGTTGATCATTTAAGCAGTAAAATAATGGGAAGCACTTATGGGTAGTCTGTGGAAAGACAAGGAATAACTAAGAATCTATTCCAACTAGCTAGTTTGGGGGTTCGCCTTCTTGAATCTCCAGACGAAGGGGTTGCTGTGCAAAATGCGGCAGAATCCTTATTAGTAGTGGAAGTGAATGAGAAACAGTACACTGATCCTATTCTATTACATCTTAAGGAGAATGTACAACAGGGTATAACAAAGGTATTTGAGTTTACGCAAGAGGGAGTATTTCGATGTCAAAACAAGTTGTGTATACCTAATGTAGATGAATTAAGAAAGATGATTATAATGCAAGAACATCATTCAAGATATCTGTCCATCCGGGGTCAACCAAAATGTATCATGACTTGCAAGAAATGTATTGGTGGGGTGACATGAAGAAGAACATTGCGGAATTTGTGGCTCAATGTCCAAATTGTCAACAAGTAAAAGTAGAGCAGCAAAAGCCAGGAGGTTATATGCAGCGTATAGAAGTTCCAATTTGGAAGTGGGACATGATCAACATGGATTTTGTCATTGGCTTGCCTCGTTCATTTCGGAAGTTTGATTCCCTCACCAAATCAGCGCACTTCTTGCCGGTGAAGACTACTTATACAACTGAAGAGTATGCAAGGTTGTACATTAAAGAGATAGTTCGACTACATGGAGTGCCAATCTCTATAATATCTAATAGAGGGGGTTCAATTCACTGCAAATTTTTGGAAGTCATTTCAGATGAGTTTGGGAACACAAGTGAATTTAAGTATAGCCTTTCACCCTCAAACGGATGGCTAGGAAGAACATACAATTCAAACACTTGAGGATATGCTGCGAGCTTGTATATTAGACTTCAAGGGTAGCTGGGATGATTACCTACCACTTATTGAATTCTCTTATAACAATAGCTACCATTCAAGTATCCAAATGGCACCTTATGAAGCTTTATATGGGAGAAAGTGTAGATCCCCAATTGGCTAGTTCAAAATAGGTGAAACTGTCTTATTTGGGCCAGATCTTGTTCATCAAGCTATGGAAAAAGTTAAGGTGATACAACAACGGCTAACAACTGCTGAAAGTCGACACAAATCATATGCGGATGTTACAAGAAGAGGACTAGAGTTTTCCATAGGGGATTGGGTGTTCTTGAAGGTGTCTCCAATAAAAGGGGTAATGAAGTTTGGTAAAAAAGGGAAGTTGAGTCCCCGCTATATAGGGCCATATAATATTATTCGAAGGGTTGGCCAAGTAGCCTATGAGTTAGAGCTACCACAAGAGCTTTCATCAGTTCATCTGGTGTTTCATGTCTCAATGCTTCAAAAATGCATAGGTGACCCATCTTGTATTACTCCTACTAAATATGTACAGGTTACGGGAGATCTCACTTATGAAGAAGGTCCCATTGCTATTCTGGATCGACATGTTAGGAAGTTAAGAAATAAAGAAGTAGCTTCTGTAAAAGTATTATGGAGGAACCAACAATAGAAGAAGTTACATGGGAAGTGGAAGAAGCAATGAAATTGAAGTATCCTCATCTCTTTCAGATCCATGAAAAAGATGAAAATGCTTAGTCTAGACGCTAACAAGTAAGTATAAGTCTATATGTATTATGTGATTAATAGTAGCACTAACTTAGGCTTGAAATTGTTTGGGCTGGATCACCATGCTAAAATTCGATGATGAATGTTTTTAAGGGGGAAGGATGTAACAACCTGTATTAGGCGTATGCTAGTTGTATTCATGTGAAACTTGACATAGCCTTATAGTATAGGTGAGGGACCATACTTCTTATATGATTAGTGTTGGTTTAAACTAGCTCGGAAGGTGATGTAACACCTTGCACGTTTCAGCTTGTGTACTACAAGTTAACTCTAACGAAAGTATTTAAACTAGAGGTAGTAAGGTGGTAATTGAGCTTAAGGTTGAAAGTTATGTGCTAAGTTGAAGGAAAAGGGATTAATATTGAGAATATGGAATAAAATAATTGAGTTGCTTGCTTGACTTAATTAAGATAGTAGGTGACAAGTAGGTGCATCACCCACTTTGACTTTTTGACCAGCCCAAAGGACCAAGTAGGTGCATCACCTACTAAGACTCTTTTTTGACCATGTAATTGGGCCAAGTGCACTACCACCTACTTGCATTAATCTGACCCAAGTTGAGTAGAAGAATAAGGGGAAAATGGACAGCCAAGGCCCAATAGTCTTAAGTCCAAAAAGGCCCAAGTGAAAAGTCCAAGTAGGTGGATCACCTACTTGCATTAATTATGGCCCAAATTGACAGGAATAGAGGGATAATTGGTAGTAAGGCCCAAAAAGTGTTAAAGTCCCCAAAGGCCCAAGTTAAAGAATAGAGGGTTATTTGGCAGTAAAGCCCAACAAGTGTTGAAGTCCCCAAAGGCCCAAGTTAAAAGCCCAAGTAGGTAGGTGACCTACTTGACAATATATGGCACAAAATTGGCCAAGAAAGTCGGCCATTACACCTCCCTTTTAAGGGGGATAAAGATTATATCCTTTGCTCCACTTTTAACTTGCAAAATTTTCAGATATCTTAAGTTTCTCTCTTAGTCTCTCTTGGCTTCCATCAACAGCCCTAAAACACCTTGGGGTTCTTGAGTATTGTCCCCCTTTTCAAGTAAAAGTTTGAAGAAGGGTTTCTGTTCTTGAAGTATAAGTTTAGAGGATAAATTTCTAGAAACTAAGGTAAGACTACTGCCCATTCTTGCCTCTATTTAAATACAGGTTTGGGGTGGAGAATTTTGTATATATTTAACAAGAACTAATGGATGGTGATAAATCCTTGAGTCAATATTCTCCTATTATGCTGAAAGGTTTTTTGGGATTGATAGTGGCTACCTTATGTATATTGTTGTTGAGGGCAGTTTTGGTATCTTGACAAAGGATGTATGAAGTTCTATTAATGTATAGATTAAGGTTGTGGTGATTCACCATTTGTGTAAGGGTTGTATGGGCCTAATTTCTGTCAAGTGTTTAGCTACTATTCTTTGAGGTTCTTAATGTGATAGCTGTTAACACCAGCTTAATCATGACTTATATTGTAGATTAGCACCCAAGAAGGGAGGCTAAATCGTGACAGTTGTATTAGTTAGAAAATAAGGTATGTAGGGCTATTTGATTACATATTCCTTGGCATGAAATCTTATACCTGCGATTAATATCAATAAGTTAATTTCCTAAGTTATATGCCTAGTAAAGGAAACATAGTGGCAGCGCATGATATCCAAATAGCTAACAATATTTCCCCCTCTCCTTAGTGTATAAAACTACTTCATTATATGTTCAGTACTCTATTCTCAGCTATAATTACGCAGCTCAGCTTTTTAGTTTTGTATAAGTCGCACGTTTGTATAATTCAGAAATATAATTAGTATAACTTTTTTATATTTCATAATTTGTATAATATAATTTTTATAACTGTTTACACTTCTAATGTTTGTAATTGTATAAATTCGTTATTTCAAGTTTATAAAAAATAAACTTAATTATACAATACCCGCGAATTATACAAACATGTAAATTTATACAATTCCGTGAATTATACAAACTAGATAGCTTAAATTGTAGTTACAACCCATAAATATGCAAACTATAGCTATAGAGCATAATTAAGTTTATCATGATGAGAATGGACTTCTCCGTAATGTAGTGTAAATGTAATAGAAGAGGCAGAGTCCATTTCCCCTCCCTTCTCGACCAGACGAAGGAGATATGAATTCCATTTAGGCGGGTCAGGGGTTGGCTTGACCCTGTGTTCTCTTGGGTCGGAGGTGAGAACTTGAAAGTGAATCATTCAGTGGTGGGGTGTTCATAGAATGGAAGGCCTCACCCAAGGAGTGGCAGACTTTGATGGAGTCTCGCTCATAGAGAAAGAGTACGCGCGCTAGCACGCTACGACTTACGTAGTTGATCGGATCAGATAGCCCTTCCTTCAGGCAAGCAACCAAACCCAGCACATCTAATTCCATTCCGATCAACAACTTAGAGGTATGGTTGAGTGGCTTAAGGTATTGGCTTGCTAAATCGACACACAAGAAAATTGTATCATGGATTTGAATCCTATTTGCTCCGGTACAAAAATGAAATGGGCAGGCAAAATTACCTTAGAGAAAGAACATCTTGGTGGAGTCCAGCCCCTCGAAGGACAGAATAACACTTCTTAGTGACTAGAAGCGGACAGCCCATTGCACCTTATTTTTCTATCCTATCTTCTTTCTATAAGAAAGCTCCCTCCGATAGTCCCTGGACAACTTTCGGTTCTTGAGCATGTTGGGGGATTAGGCGGTAGTTGAAAGAGCTACTCGAAAGCTTGACGAAGAATCATAAAAATCCTATATATTCTATTTTCTTAGTTTAGTAAAGGGTTTTTCCCTTTTTAGTTAAGTGGTACGGTAGGGCGCTCAAGAAAATAGACTTTAGGAAAGTGATTCAGGTTACTCAGTTGGTTAGAGAAAAGGACTGGATATCCTTATGTCAGTGGTTCAAATTGATTGCTAAGCAGGCGAAAGCTCCAAACCGTAGCCGAGAGTGAGCCGGATTGAGAAATGAAAGTGAAAGAGTAAGCAAAAAAATGTGAGCGCTCCTGCACTAGATGGACTCTTTTTTGGCAGTAGGGTTGGGGTGCTTGAGGCAGATTCAAAAATGCGGTTGATTACTCGGATTGGTTCTCGCATCCCTCAAAAAGGATGGGCAGTTCGATTTGAGTGTTCATCGATCGGGTGGATCTATATGCTTCAGGGTGGTGAGACGACGTGTAGTGCAGTCTGGTCAGTGCATCTGTTTTGGATATAGAGGACAATAGGTTAAAATACCGTCACCTTGATGCGATGTGGCGAAAAAGAAGATACTCTTTCAATGATTATGCTGGCGTTAAAATTTCAAACTTGTCATCTACTTTTAGGAAAGGTTATGATGAGCGTGATCACAAAAAATGTTATGATGAGCTTGAGTCATCTCACAAAAAGGGCTATGATGAGCCCTTGATAGCTATATAATTTCATGTGTGAAACACATTGAGAGTAACACATATATCATTTTTTTCAAATAGGGAAAGCAAATCCTAATCATCAAGTAAGACGGGATCATTAGAATACAAAACTGCCTAAAAAAATGAAATTGTATCAACACGAGCAATCGCAGCTTATGCATCAAGAAGCCACTCGCGGCACACTGACTAGAAATCATTTGCGAGAAGGTCTTCTGGCACATGCATACTACTAATCGATTCTTTGGTAATTTGTGATAGAATACAACCTAGGAAGAGTTGTACGCCTACATAACATCCCTCCCAGCCCAAAGGAAAATGCCCAGATCATTTGGAAAAAAAAAGATGCGTCAGTCATGCATCTTAATTAGTGAGCTTATGTCGTGCATACTCCGTTCCCTGCTCTTATTTTACTTTAAAGGCACCATTTTTTTGAGTAAAAAGAACATGTGGTTAACCGAATGGATCACAGGTTGCTACTTCATAGTCTGAGTTCCGTAGTTCGCCATTCCAGGCTTGGCTTCAGTCTCTACGGGCTCAGCAATAGCTTGTTAGGCTGGGCCACCACCTTAAGGTTGTTCATGATGCTGGACTTCAGCAATGGTTGCCACTGCTTCTTCAGTCTGAGAATCTGCCCCTTTGTCACTTGCGGCCTGGGCAGCTCGGTTCAGTCGATCCCGTGGGTGTGGTGTTTTGTTAGTAGTTTGATCAGAAAATAGATTGGCAATTTGCCTTGCTTAGCTTAGTTGCTTGATTGAAAGACTTTTCCCATTGGACAGCTAATATGAATAAATGGATTTCCTCTATTGAACCTAGCCTTACTAAATATCCTAAGAAAAAAGCCATCCTATGCAAGTGCTTGAGAATGAGTTCAAGCTCTTTTTCTTACAGTAAGTGCTGCAATTGAATCAGCTCTTGATGCAATACAATAAGAATTCTTGGTGTAATCATAACCGCAATTGAGAAAATATCTGTCGTGGCTGAATCATAAGGAATAAAGATGGTAGCGTAGGGTAGAGTAGATTCGACGGTATGCCACAAGGTTATCTGAGTTCACATGTGTCCTTACTTTCCCTTAATAGTCTGAGGGGAACAGAATGGCAGAAACGAAGTGAAACTATGAACAAAAAACTCGATCCTTGACCTCTTATTATAGGCAATAGCGAAGGTTCGACTTATCAATTTCATAAATATCATAAGAAAAGAAAAACAAGTCAAGCAGTATGCCTGGTTTACCAGGTATTAACACTGTAGGGCCCAATCATAGTCAAAAGTGGAAAAGAGAAAATTTGCAAGAAAAAGTCGAATAGAGTGACCTACGAGCATAAGAAAGAAGAGGAAATCGAATTATGTATGATGAGCTTGAGTCGAGTCACAAAAAGGGTTATGATAAGCCTTCTTAGAGTGACTTTCACGATTATCATAAGCTTTTTTCTCCTATTTCCAAGATCGAATTTGTAACACCCCTCAAAATGAAGTATTATAAAGTAGAGCCTCACATGGGTTTTATGCATTAATAACTTGTTAAAATAATGATGAATAGCCTTTTAAGTCAGTTTTAAAGAGTTTGGAAGTCAAACGTCATGGGATGACCAAGACGTTCGGAAACTAGTCTTTTACTTGTTGGTGTGTTCTAGTATGTTGTTCATGTTTTTATGTGTTGTTTGGAGTCTAAAATCAGTGGAGGTGACCCTAGTGTCTTAATAAAACATTTTAGGGTCAAAACATTCAGATACGACGCCCCGGGGGCCACCCTAAGGGTCCCCGAGGAGGTCCCCAACCTTGGCCAAGCAAGCTGCCAAGGTAGCTTGAGGTTGTGGTTGGAGGGAGCATGTCCGCGTCGGGTACTAGCTCCACCAAGGGCCAAATGTTTGGTCCGCATTGCGGACTTGTTTCACGACGAAATCTGCGAAAATAAAACTCAAGTTTGACTTGTTTAAAAAGGTCCAACTAAGTGAGGGGTAGTTTGGGTAATATGTGGGTTATTGTTTGAAGTGTTTTTAAGTATTTTAAAGGTATTTAAACTTGTATATTGTATATTAGAATTCATTCTTCCAAATCAAACCCCTTCTTTCCCCAAAAGTTCTTTCTAGAACTCCATTGAAGGCTAGGTCAAGTTAAAGCTAGGGTTGAAGGTTTCAAATGTTTTATTATCAAATTTAGTGGGATTCATGAAGGTTAAGGTATGGGAATCCTTTATCCTTGATTCCTCTTCCATTCAAGGAGCCAAATCAAAGTGTTTACAAAGTTCTTCCAAAAACCCTAATTTCAATTCTAGCATGGGTTCTTGCATGAAAACCTTTTAAATGATGTTTTATGTTGTTATTAATGATTATTGATGGTTTTAAGAAAGAAATTTTCATGAACCCATGTCTTTTTAAATTCTCTAAATTTGGTCTAAAGTTGGTCTATTGATTTTGAGTAATTGATGGAGGATTTTTGAGTGTTTTCATGTTGGATGTTCTTATATGATCTTAGCTATGTTGAATTGTTGGAAATTGTTATTGAATTGTATAATGTGAAGTAGTAGCCTTGAATGGTCATAAATTGGGATTTGGCCTTTATGTTGGTGATTGGATATTGTTTAGCTTAGCTTGTATAATTGAATGTTGTTATTATCATTTTTATTGTATTGTTAATTGTTGGAATATGAGGATGATGAAGATAGCCATGGAAAGAGGGTAAGTTGACCTAACTTGATGAATATTGTATAATTGGCATGGAATTAAGTATTGTGGCTTATGGCCTTTGAAAGGTGGTAAGATGGCTTGATCTCTTAATACTGCTATAATTGCTCCTTAGGTTGGATCCACCTTTGGTGGAAGTGTTGCTTGTTGCTTTTGAATTATGATTGTGGCCATGAAGGGCATTATATGAGTATTGTTGTATTATAGTGTTCATATATATAAATGAAGCTATATGTAAAGTTCTATATGAAGCTATATGTAAAGTTCTATATGAAGCTATATGTAAAGTTTTATGTGAAGCTATATGTGAAGATATGATGTGAATGAGTTGATGTCATCTTGTGATGATCTTATGTAAAGTGGATAGCATTGTGATTTAAAGTATGATTTCGCATGATGTATATATGTGATGATGTTGGATTATGAAGTTTCCTCAAATGATAATGTTGTGACTTGATTAGTAGACTAAAGTGTTTCTTCTTGTTACTTAAACTCTTGAATGCATAAATGTGTGAAGTGGGCTAGAACTAAGAAATGGTGCCCTTTCTACAAGTGCTAAAAAAGGAATTCTAGGCCAAGACTGGAATCGGCAGAACTAAGAAATGGTGCCCTTTCATAAGTCTAGCTTTCCTAAGTAAACGTATAACCTTGAAGGATGGGCCTTAGGGCGATGTTCCCTTCTTGAGTGAAATGATAGACTTAGAGATGGATGGAGCCGGAACGGCATGAGAATCCTTATCTAAGAAATTTAAATGAACTATCCTTATGAACCTTGATTGGCTATGACTAAGAAATGGGGCCTTTCTTGGGAAGAGGTACTATGAGTTGGTTGAACTAGAAAAGGAACCCTCTCTACTACATATGTGATTGAATATTTTATGGGAAACAAGGCTAGCACCAAGTGGATGTGGTTAGGAAGGTGCATAGTTGAGTATGAGATTAGGCACAATGAACTTCCTTGGACATCCCCCAAACCATGTGCCTACATGGGTTGCTTTCTAGTTCTACCCTTGGCAAATAGAACAACCTCCACAGAGTAGGATAGATTCCGGATTCCATGCCTAGCTAGTATGGTCTATGTCGGTTATGCCTATTCCCATGATGTGGGATGTGCACTATAGTTATTGGATAGGTTTTACAACGTGTAGGTAGTAGTATGGGATGCTATCTACACATCGCACGAGTAGGCTTTGAAGATACAAAAGTGAGTTCCCTAAGTCTAACGACTATTATGTGAAAGTCTCCTTATGTGCTTGAAGGTCTCCTAAATGGTTTCTTAAAGAATGTTGGTCTATTGATGTCATGTTGTAAAGGAAATGTCCTTATCTAAGGTAATCTTGAGGAATACTTAAGTGTGCTTGAAGAGGTTGTATGGGCGGTCACTTCTTGTCTCACTCAAGTGTGTCTTAAGGTTATATTAGGTAGAGGTTCTATGGTAATGAAATGGCATGTGTTCTTCGAAAGTGAAGCATGGGTTGGATATGGATATGTTGAGTATGTGTATGGCTGGCTATGGTCTTATATGTGAATGTTGACTTGTATTATATCTCTTATACTTGTGAAGTGAAGGTTTTATCAAAAATGATATGAAAGCATACATTCCTTGTAAATGTCCGTCGTGCATGTTTTTGCATGGTCTCCATACTTAGTACTTAATTGTGCTAATCCCTTTTTTTCCCTTTTTGACTAAAGTGTAGGGATTGGAAACGTTGGTTTTCTATGATTGGTGGATATGTTCCTAAGGTGCTTGAAGATGAAGACTTGGTGAGTCCTCATATATTCAAGAACAACACCCAATATGTTCCTTTATGTCTTTTTAGTATTGGTTAAGTAGTGTATGGGATTAGTCCCAAATTTTGTACTCTAAAGTATTAGATTGTTTTGAGACATTATGTATAAAGTCTAGAAAGTCTTTCGCTTGCTATTTTTAATGAAATGTCTTCTTTGTAAGGAAAAATTTTAAATTCTTAGTGATTTTCATGATCTATGCGATGAATGAATACTAAGGCTTGTATGAGACCTCCGAGAGGTCGAATACGCATGTAATGGCTAGGGGGTGCTCTCGGGTCGTTACAGAATTCTAGTTTTTTCTTATCGAGTGTCTTATTATTTTGCCTTTTTTCTAGATTTTTCTTGCTACCTTCTACTCTCTCTGTTTTCTACTGGGCTCTTTTGAGTTCTGTTGGGGCTTTCTCGAAAGGCTTGCTTTATCTCTGGGTGGTAAGGCTCTTTCCTCTTTTCTTAGAGGATTAGGCTGTTCCAGAGAGCTGGCCCTAGCTATTGCATCTGTCACGACCCGAGAGCACCACCTAGTCGTTACTGGCGTATTCGACCTCGAAGAGTTCTTATACAAGCCCTTAGCATTCATCATAGCATGTATCATAAAATAAAATTACGGAAAATTTAAAATTTTTACTTTGGAAGTTCAACTTCATTTCATATATGAAAAATAGAATCTAACTTCGTCACAATGTATCAACTAGACATAGAAGTATTGAAAATGGGACTTAGCCCTTACATCAATAGGAAGTCTAGAAATAGGAAAGTACAACAATGTCTTTCAACATAAATAAAGAACAAAATATAGAAGCTAGATCATAGGATCTTTTCCTCAGACTTGAGGACTTACCAACTTGGGGAAGCAACTCCAAGTGTCTTGAGAAGTAAGCTTGAATCTTCAATGGCCCAAACCTAAATGTTTGGGGAAAAGGGAGAAAATATGGGTTAGTACAACACAAATACTAAGTATGGCTACTATGCATAAAAACCATTGAAACATGCATAAAAGGACATTTAGTCAAAACATGCTTTTTACCAAGTAAATCCAATATGCAGACAAAGTAAGCGTCATAGTACAAACCAACATAATATCATCCCAACATGTAGACAACCCAAGCAATACTAGTGCAATGTATAGAATAGAATCCCATAACCCTATTCAAAGCCAAGTATCACATTAAGCAACCTACTTCATACATACATTCATAAGATCATATTTCATCATAACTTACCATATTCATAATGATCATACATAACAAAGCTTCAACATACATAAGTCATAATCATCATAATCATCATAATCATAAGAGAACACTACTACAACCATCTCTTAGGATCCCACAAGTGCAATGCGCAAGAGAAATCCCATACCCTCCCTTACACTATGTAGAAACCCTTAAGAAAGCCCTAGTAAGAGTTCACACCTTTCATGCCTTCATTTACTTTTACATTTAGGGAAACATTGCATTAACCGACATAGACCATGATAGCTACATGGATTTCGGTGTTCTACTCCCACACCGAAAAGAGAGGGTTAACACTTGCTTAAGGTGCAACCATTCGAACATAGCTATCTAGGTGGATCCACTAAGCTAAAGTCCTATGTGGGCACATAGTTAAGGGACAAGGAGATTTCTTCTAGAAACCCTAACTTACTAAACCTAGGGATTTCCATCTCATGAGACAACACATACCGTGGGTAATCCGGACTTGCTAAATGTGAGGAAACCCATGTGGGGAGCCGGACTTACTAACCGTGAGACCCCCATCTCATTTACATGCTCTTTCGATGCTAAGCATCTAATTCCCTTTCATAATCATCTTTAGTCATCACATAAGTTCACATTAGCCTTTACTAGACTCTTATGTAAACATCTTACCATAATAGCTCATATGTGTTCATAAGTGAGTAACAATCCTTTCACTTTAGAAACACTTAGCAAGTGAGTAAACCTTTCACTTTACATTACATTATAATCATAAGAACTACCTTTCAATCATATGACAATCATCCCATAACATACATACATACTTCATAGCTAATTCAAGTGTAGAGGGTTAAGGAAGAGGAAACTAGGTCATCAACACCACAACAATACATTAGGTATAGCATCATTACCAACTAAGTAATTCATTTTTCATACTTGAGTTCAAAGAAGAACCAACCTTCGTACCTTCTTGCCCTTCATGGGACATTCATACTTCAATTACCCAACAATTCATAACCAATACATAATACAAGGTAATTCATGAAGTAAAAACATAATCAACATCAATATAAACAATTGACATATTCCCTTCATAGCCTTCAAGGCTTCATTCAAAGACTCAACCCTAATTTCATAGAAATTATACATAACCTAGGATAGAATCATCATACAAACATGAATTACATAACATCACATTCAATTCATAGCCTTCAATCAATATCCAACACAAACTAGGGTTAGAATTAGGAAAAGAAGGAGAAACATGGGTCTCATGGGGAATTCTTCAAGAAACCTCCAATACAACATAAATTCATCCATAATTGCTCATATAACATCAATCAAAGTCAGTTTATAACATCAATTTCACTTTAGAAAGAAGACCCACGTTTATGGATTGAAACCTAGAAATTTGGGGATTTTGAAATTCATCTTGAAGGGGCATCTTGGTGAAAGGAATCCCAAGAGTGATAAGCAACCATACCTTATTGAAGAATTAACCACGACAATCCGAGTTGAAACCTTGGAGAGTTGGTCTTCTTCTTGAAGCTCCAATCTTCTTCAATGGAGTTCTTGAGAAGAGAGAGAGTAGACAGAAGGAGGAACTTTAGGTTTAGATCTTTGGGG